>VYZS01044968.1:9067-36262 GCA_013400695.1 Neodrepanis coruscans | reverse complement strand
TTTTTTTTTTTTTTCTGCCTTATCTGTGACAGAAAATACCTGGTTTTGCTTGTCAGCTGCAAATGCCATGGGGGTGAGAAATGCATTTCACTGCATTCCTGTTCCCTCCAGTCTGTGAGGAAAGGAAGGACAGACCATCTGCTTCAGCCACTTCTTGGTGTTGTAAAGAAATGAACAGAATCTGTTCTGCTTTGCTTTGATGTGCTCCTGAACATCCATTAAGCCACAACTTCAGTGTTGCTGGATAGAAATAGATCATTTTTCTTATCTCCCCTGTCCTTCTGAGCCTGTTAATGTAGTCTAATCCCAGCCAGTAACCTTAGAGCTTTAGAGTCATAAATGTTTGCAGCAATTTTCCAGAATCTGTTTTATGCTGTGGTGACATCTTTGTGCTCAGATATTGCTGTGGTTGGAGTGAAGCACCCAAGGAAGAAAGTGTATTCTACCCCCAATTCAGAACTAGTAGATTTGAACATCACAGAAGCAATTAATGTCAGCTCCAAAGGCTGGAGCCAGAATACTGAGCTGTTTTATTTGTGAAATGTGAACATTTCCTTACCTCTTCTTTAAAATTGCCCTGTGGATGGTTAATACAAGGAAATCACTGTTCTTCCCCTGCATCAAATGTGCTAACATGCAAATGGTTGCTCTTATTTCTTCTGCCTCTGCATTTTCGTCTTCAGTGGCACAATTAAAAGTTTTAATTTCCTCCAGATTCCTCTGTAAATACACTTTTTGTTACATTAATCTGTTCTTGCTCTCTGTCCCCTCTCAGCTGCCTTCAAGTGGGTTATTGAATTATGTAGAAACCATCATCTTCTTTAAGTTCCCCTCTGTTTGTTTTATGGAAGAGTGGAGGTGTTAACACCCCTGACAAACCCATCTCACTCAGGCTGAGAAACAAATAGGAGAATTATTAAAATAAAGAAGTTAAAAATCCATTAGTGCTTAACATGCCCAGTTAGAAGTGTTGAAGAGCAGCTGGAGGTCAAACCCAGGTGATTTTGGCAGGATGGGGAGGGCACTTGTTTCACTGCACTTGCCACACAAATGTTCCATTCCCCCTATTTTGATGAGAACACAGATATTCTGAAGGCCTGTGAAGATATTTTTTTTGTGCTGCCCAACAGGTCCGTGTGTTTTTTGGGTGTGGAGCAGCAGCTGTGGTGGGACATCTGCTGGTAGGACACTCATTCATCTGCCTGGGCTGTTATTTGTCATCATTAACATCTGTCCTGGTCCACATGGCCCCAATCACAGCACTGGGGCTTCGTGCCAGGGGCTCCAGACCTGCAGAGAGGAGGAGAATGACAGATTTTGGCAGTTCTTCCTGCTGCCAAACCAGCTCTGCTCTGTAATATTTGTGGCAAAACTCTCCCATTTCTCTGAGGAAGGTGGGGGCTGTCTTTGGGAAGGTGAAGTGGCAGCAAAAACCAGCCCATTGTCAGCAGGGTGTTCCCAGTGCTGGTGGGGGGGATGGTTTTCATTGATTTATTTCCCCGAGGGAAGGTTTTTTTTGGAAAAGCTGCTGCATATTTCATAAATAAACAAACCTTCAGATAATTAGACCTCGATCTGGCAGGGCTTTAGCCATCTGTTTAACTCTGAAAATGTGAATAGCCGGGTGTTCTTCAGCACTCAACCTGCTTTGTGGTCAGGAGGGGTTGGTGCTTAGAAAGATTTCACAGGGTTTGTTTTGGGGAAACTGTTCGGGGGGGGAAAAAAAATAAAATCTCTGCATCTGAGAACTCGGCTGTAGGATAATTTCCTTGAGCAAATATCCCTCCCTCCTGAGATATTTCTCAAATTGCTCCAATTGCCTTGTTCAGTGCTGTGTTTGCCTTGAGCTGAGTGGTAATTCCCAGATAATACGAATTTATGAAAGGCATATTTTTGGAAATACCTATTGGAGAACGTTTTTCTTTCACAACATGCATTTCCCTGGTAACACTGGGGCTTTTTTTTTTCCCAGTCCTCTCAGTGCATTTTTGCCAGTGCAAAGCGTGTTTTAAAAGGAAATACTCCCTGCTCATCGGATGTTGACTCAACTTTTATGTTATTAATGTTCCTTTTCTGCTTTTTTTTTATTTTCTCTGGTATCTCTTTCCCACAAAGCACTTCATCTGTCCTCTCTCCATGGTGTAAAAATGTTTAATTCTTCCATGTTTCTATTTTTTTTTTCTGCTGCACCCCCAGTGATTTAAGAGAAGGGGAAGAGTTTGAAAGACTTGTAAGGGGGTTTTTTTGGCTGTTGGTTGGGTGGGAGTTGGTGGTTGGTTGGGTGTTTTGGCTGTGCTGGGAGGTTGTTCTGCTTTTTCCTGGACCTTTCAGGGCAAGGAGTGGCTTTAAGGGATCTCAGGGTGGGATGTCAGGGTGGAAAAGTGATGCCACAGCTCTGGGGCTGCAGGAGGGGCACTCACAGGGCCAGGGGTTGTTCCTCTTGTAGAAATGGGGGTTTACAAACACCCCCCAGTGTGTGTGACCTGCTGCACTGTTGCCTTCCTGCAGAGAAATGTGGGACAATCAAACCAGAGTTCAGTGGTGTGTCGGGGGGTGAGGGATTTCACAGAGTTTGTTGTGGAATTATGATTTCCCTGTAGCACCAGCCTGCAATGAAGCTCTGGAGATGGTTCCCCAGCAGCCTCTGAACCTCTGAAGTGACAAATCTTCCCCACTCCTGGTGTGCTTTGATTAAGGTTCACTTCTGCACTGGGGATATTTTTCTCTCTCTACATCCAGCAATGAATGAGATTACAGAGAGAATTTTTGGTCTCGTCCCTCCCTCCTGCCTGGGTGGGATTGTCCCAGCCTTGGTGTGGACCCTGGGGAGCAGCAGCAGATCTCCCTGGCTCAGTGTGAGCTCAGTTGTGCCGTGTGTCTGCAGGCAGTGGGTTGGGATTGGCAGCCCCTGCATCCCAAATATCCTGGCGAGCTGATGACAAATATTTGCAAGAAACTTCCCCGTGCCAAGTGTGCTCGCAGTTTCTGGTGTCTGTCTCAAGGAATATAAAATCCATGGGCACAGAAGTGCCTTGGCATAGCAAATTTTGGGGTGGGGAGAAGGTTTGCTGATGCAGATATGGGTGAGTTGGGTGGTGAAATTTGGTGGGGGGGTTTTTTTCCCTGTTGATTGTGGGGGGGGGTTGTTTTTGTTTTTCTTAAAGGAAACAAAAGTGTTGCTGCAGAGGTTGTCATTACCAAACACAGCTATTACAACACGCTGGGCTTGTTTATTTGTCCTTAAGAGCCGAGAGACTGAAATTTCCCTTCTTTTTAATGGTGTGACTTTTACCAGGGTGAGAGGGCTGTGAATTAGTGCTTCATTATGGGCTGACATCAGAGTCCCCACTTCAGAATTACCTACTCAAGAAAACAGTTTAGATTTGGTTGTGTGACTCACTGAGGCACTTGAAAATCCTTCCAGTGCAGAATTATATATAAAGTATATTTAACAAGTTACACTGCTTTGAATGACAATGAGTCTAATGAAGCAATAGAATAAATATTTTTGTGGCTCTTAAGGGACAATTATGTTTGTAGAGCTTGAATCCTTGTTCTGCAGTTATCAAAACATGGTAGAATTGCTAAATAAACTTGTGTTGACAATAAACATCCATTGGTACAAGTGTAATACACTGCTTGAATGTCTCTGGATTTGGTAACCTGAAAAAAAAAAACCCCCAGCAGCTGGAAAACTCAATCCTGCTCCTCTCACAGTGAATGGACCCTTTGCATTACTTAAAGAAATAAATTGGATTTGGTACCATTTCTTCTCATCTTGGGAAGTTCCTGTGTGCAGAAATGTGTGTCTGGGGGTGAAGCATCACACAAATTTCGTGGCCAAATGTGACAGAACCTCAGCGTTGCCACGAGCCTGGAGTTGTGTGTCTGGAGCAGCTTTGTCATCAGAAACCCCCTGAATTTTTCATTGCACCATGTTCTGTGTCTTTTCAGAGCACAGTTGCAATATTTGATGTGATCCTGCCTGAGCCATTTGCTGGCCCTCCCTGGTCACACCAAGTTACAGAAACCAGGAGCACTTGAGCAGGGACTTGGCAATGAATGTGGTCAACAGGCAGATGAAATTCATTTTCAGGCTGTTGGTGTCAGGTTGTGCTTCCTCTTCCCCTCATGAATTCACAGAGCCGCATCTTTTAATTGCCATTGAGCTTTGAAATGCTGCAGTTCCAGGTAAATCAAGGAATTATTACAGCTTGGATACTCAGCATTGCTGTTACTCCATATTTTGGGCTCTTCCTCAGTGCTTGAGATTTAAAACTTGCCTTGTTAAGCAGAAGGAGAGAACCCAGTGGAATATGCAATTTTCATATCCTTGCTGTTTGTGTGGGCAGGAACACATTTCCTTTTCCTCATTTTTGGGGCAGAATCAGAGACTTTTCAATAAAGCTGAATTACATTTTCTTGCTCCATTTTGTAGCAATGGCATGTGTATTTCAGTTGGTATAACTTTATGTACTTGGTACTAAAGCAATGAGGCAAATATATGTATTAGCAGGGGAAGGGAGAAGAAAATGCTGTTTCAGGAGTCAGAAAGTCTCAGCTGCTAATTTTAAACTTTCTTTTATATGGCAAACTATAAACAGGCAATAAAAGCATTTAATTTGCAAATTACACACTTACTAGATTGGTTTTTAAGTTGGATTTTTTTTTTTTTCCTTGTAGTCAGGTCTTTTTTGTAACATTTTTCCCAAAATATTTTCCTTGGTATGATTAGAGCTTTTGCCTGGTAGAGTTAAGTAATAAAGTTGCTCATTTTGTCCATGATTGGCTGCTTTTCAGATGGAAAGAGATTACAAGTGAAGCAGAATAAATGCAAGTGAGACGTAAAAAGATTTAAGCAACAGAAACTGATGGAAACACTTTCTTTTGGTGACCAGTTTGAGAAGGTGTGTCTTAAAAATCTGAGGCTGAATAAGACAATCCATAGCTGAGGAGATAAATGCAGAAATAGTTAAGATGTTGTCATGCCGTGGGGTGCTGAAAAGTCCTGTTCTGACTCATCCCTGCTCAGAACCATCCTCTGTCCTGATCTTTGTTCTGTCTCCAGTTCCATTTTATGCGCTGAGACATTTCAGCAGGACCAGAGCCCCTGATTTCAGAGGCAATCTGTAAAACTAAACAAGCTTGGCTGTTATTAGCCCACTTTCTTAAGGTATTTTATTTACCCTGTCATTTTTTTCTGAGACATGAATGTCCCTTCCCAGGGTGTTCATGTAATGGCAAGTTTTGTTGGAAGATCCAGCTCTGCTCCCTGGTGTTATTGTGCTTTGGATACTGACTTTATTAAAAAGCAAGCAAACAAAAACCTAACAAAACCTTCCAAACATGCCTGGCTTTGACCTTCAATCCTCTGAATATGCCACAGAAGCACCTGAAAAATCAAACCAGCATCTTGTTTAAAAGCAGCCAGGACATGCCAAGGTCAGAGGTTTTTGGACTTTGTTGTGATGTGCTAATAAAGAACTCTGCTACTGTTTTGCATGTTGGTTTTTCATCATGTTCAAAGCAGTGCCAGACAATGTGTAAAGAGAATATCAGGGCACAGAAATAAATGAAGTGATGATGTTTTTTGCAGCTCTGTGATTAGTCTGGTGCTTCAGCCTCTCAAAGCAGGATGGGCTCCCTGCTAATTTGTGAGAAATTAGTCTTTTGCTGTAGTGTGGCCCATATTCTTCATTTTCAGGTGGATTCTGTGTTGCTTCTTGTTTCTCCAGATCTGTTCCCATTTTCTACCTGGAGTCTGTGATTAATAACTTGTGCTGGACAGGACTGGGACAGTCCCAGCCCAATCCCATCCAGTTCACAGAGACAACCAAGGTTCTGAGCATCTCTATTTGCCATAAAACTTGTGCCCTTACAAAGCCCAGCGCAGCCATTTCCTTTTAATTATGGAAATCCCATGTATTCCATGAGATCTGTGAGTTGTGGTGGGTGTGGTGGAAGAGGGTAAAGTGTGAATTCATGTCCTGTGTAAAATAATAATGGTTTTGGTACAATTTAAAATTGTGATTTTCATCCTGTCACAGTGTGTGTCAGCTCTTGGGTGTTCCCCCCATGACTCAGATTTGTGTTGGGAAGAATCTATAATGTTATGGGGGTGGAGAAAGATACATTAAAGGTTTAAAATTAATTTTGGGGCACACTGGTTCGATCTCCCAGTGAAACCAGTTTGGCTGGGGCTGTATTTATCTTCCACATCTTGCCCAGCAGAAGGATCCAGGTTTATTCTGAGCTGTGCTTGCATGGGAATTCACTTGGGAAGCTGCAAACAGCCCTTTTGAGACGTGTTCCTGTGAACTTTATGTGCAGCAACAAAGGATAACACAACAACATCTTCCTGTGGCATTACATGGATTTTTTTTTAAAGGAAGCATTGAAATTCTAATTGCTCTTGTTCAGTCTTCTGACTGTAGCAGCTGTAGCTTTTCAGTGTTAAAAAATACTGTATTTTGGGGGAAATAGCTACTGTTTGTCAACTCACTACTCCCATTATGCTTGGTTATAAAGACAGCCTTATTGAAATACTGTGTGGTAGTGTCCTGTACAAGGTTATGAACAAACAATGCTTGAAAAAAATTGTCTTCTGTTCGGTTTTATTATGGAAAAATATATGGTTTATTCATGGAAAAGCCTTTGTTAGTGGAGAACCTCAATCTCAGGTTTTATTGCCTGTTACATCCAGCTTTTTTCAGGGATATAATGAGGCCATACTTGGTTGGATCTTGAGTCACCAGTGAGAGGGAAAGATAATATGAATTTATGATGAAATATTTGCATTTTTGTACTCTCTGGCTTTTTTTTTTCCCCAGGAAGCATCTGGACAAAGTTCTGGGGTACATGGTGAGATTCTTGGGGTGTCAATGATCCTTGTGGGTCCTTTCCAACTCAGGATACTCTGTGGTTCTTCCACAGCTTAAATGGATCACAGAGACCTGAGGCCAAGCAGAGAACAGATCACTGGGTTAACACACTGACATGCAAAGCTCTTGCTGTCTCCAGAACTTGCAGGGAGATGGCCCAGGAGTTTCTTTTCTCTTTGGAAAGATGCACACCTGTTTTGTGAACAGCTGTGTTACTGTTCTTTTCCAGCTGCGCACAGGAGCTCGGAAGGATCTGGATGCTGTTCCCATCAGAGCCTTCATTTCAGAGGAAACAGTGGCTTAACCACCTATTTTTGGGGTTATGCTTATCCTTCTATTTGCTTGCAAAATGAGGGTAGGAAGAGCCTACCCAAATTATCCACAGGATCTCTTCAATTATATAATTGCATCCTCATCCTCTCCCCCTCCCTCGCGTCGATCAGACATTTCTCCCGCCGCCGACCCACCGAATTTGTTGGGTTTGCCTCCACACCAGGAGGGATTTGAGCATGAACTGGGTGTGTGTTGATTGTTCTGTGTCCCCTCACCCCCGTGTCCCGTTTGTGTCCCCAGCAGAGCCCGAGGTGTCGCGGCTGAAGCTGCGCAGCGCCGTGTCGGTGCGGGAGGGACAGGGCGTCGTGCTGCTCTGCGGGACACCCCCCCGGGCAGGAGGTAAGGAACCCTCTGCATGGAACGGGGTAAAAAGTCAGCCAAACACACACTGAAGGGAGGGCACAGCTTTACTGGTGGTGTCCCATGAGCCAAAGAGGAAATTCATAACAATCTCTGCAGTTTTATCATCTCCAGTGCCCATCACACACTGTGCAGCTAAACCCCATCTATGCCCCTAAACACCCAACAGGGTGTTCCCTTATTCCCCATCCCCACCCCAGTCCAGTCCCTGTGTTTTGACTTGCTACCACCCTTATCTATATAGAAAAATGCAAATATGTGAAAGACAGGCTGTTCTTGGCCCTTAATCTCCTAAATTCTCCAGCTACCTGGCCATAGTGAATTCTCAGATCCCCCCAAAGCATCAAGATGCAGCTGCTGGGGGCGTGCAACAGCCCTGGAAATGCAGAGCAAAGAGCCTTCAGAGGGAAAAAGAACGAAATCTGCTTTCTGACATAAACATGGAAAGAGACAAAGGGGCTGAAAATGAAAGAGGGGGAGGGAAGTGCTTAAGAGGATTTACTTTTATCTTGAAATCCTTCCTGGTTCCCAGTAATTTCTGTGCACTTAATGTGTCTGATTTTTATGGTATAGGCAGTAATTAATTGAGTATCTTCTGGAGTTAAATTCTGCCCAATTTCACAATTGCTGAGCCTCCCTGGCTCTGGTTTTCTGTGTGACAAGACAATTGCAGGGAGTAGATTGTTGTCTTTATTTGGTCTGGTGTCTGCCTGTTTTCTTGCAGTGGGGTGTAATGGGATGATGCTGGTGTAATTTAAACCACTTAAGGGGGTAAGAAAACTGGATCTGTGAATTCTTGGTGGACCAGAAGTTGCAAGTACACTTTATCCCTCATTTCTGCATCTTCAGTCTTTGACTAATTGCTGTTGAGCCTCGAGTAATATTTGAAAGGAACTGGTTTTATTGCTTTTAATTGATATGGAGTGTTGTTATTGAAGGGCTGGGATGTTAAACATTAGATTTGATGGCAAAGACAAGGTAATATAAGCCAGGCATTGTATTCAATAATACAGGTACCGTGGTCTCATAAATTTGGCAGAGTCCAAGCAGACACAGCCATAAAGTGGCCATTTTACAACTGTCTGAGCTTGCAGAATTTTTTTTCCTCTCTAAACTGATACATACTCTTAAATCATCTTTATGGCCTTTTGCAACAGCTTTGTCTTTTCAGCAGCTGAGAAAATGGGTCATTGTCCCAGCTCTCTGTAAGAATTAGAATGATTAAATTTTTGCTCCCAAGTCTGAGTTCTCCCAGCTGTTGTCACAGTGTGGCCTGTGTGTGGGTATATACCCAGAGCTGGTGGCCAAACTGAGGCAGCTCTGCCTGGCTCTGGCAGTGTTTGGGCTTGAGGTGTTGAACAGGAGGTGATGGTGTTGCTGAGAACAGAGGTTTGAATGAACACGTGGAAGAGGTGAGAATTCCTTCTGCAGTCAGCAGATGGGATGTGATTGACACCTCCCACGCTAATTGTGTTTTAGTCTTGCAAAAAAAAAAAAAAAGAGGCAGCTGAGCACTCCCAGAGTTACCAAATGGAGAATTGGTACCGGAATTACTTAAAACCCTTGGATTTGTGTGAGATTTGGGGGATTAACTAGTGATGTTTTCAGGAGATTTGGAGAAAAGTGAAAAAAAATCCTCCTCCTTTCTTCACTGAAACAGACCTATAGTGTGGTGACACCAAACATGACACTGCAGGTCAGTCAGTCTTAGATAAAATACCCATCCATTGAGCAGAAGTAGTTTGTTAGGAAGGGCAGGATGGGTTTGGAGCAGCTGACCTGGCCTGGGGCCTCTTCAGCCCTTTCCACATCAGTGAGCTGACTTTTTTTTTTCCCCATTTGCTTCTGTGTTTGTGGCACTGAGCTATCAAATAATTTTAGGCAATACTAATTCTAAAAAACTTCTCCAATATCTTGTTTTCTCTTCCCCTTTAGCCCCCCAAATTCTGTTCTTTTGTCTTCTGTCGTGTCCTGCAGTTCCTGAGCTCTCAGGAGCTCAATTGCACTTATTTCTTGCATTCTCTCTAAGGTGTCTTTCAAGAAGAGCCTTGATTAAACAGTGATTATTCCTCCTCACAGAGTTTTCCAGGTACAATAGAAACCAGTGTTCATCCCCAAAGAAATGCCAGGTGATAACATAGAAAAAGCAAATTGCTTCCCTTGTACAATCTGGCCTATGTTTTTCTTTGCTTATCCCAGCCACAGGTATTTACATGAGTCGTATGAACAACCCCTTTCAATGGGGAGCAAATTATTCTTGCAGGTAGCAGTAGTTTTGTCCTTTTGGATTTTGTGTTTTAACTTTGTTTCTGTGCTGGCTCTTGGTGCAGAAGGGGAGGAAGATGTTGCTCAATATTTCCAGTTGAGGGTGCACAGATTTCTGTCACAAAACATGAGCTGTATCACAAACCACTCCAGCATTTTGCTTAGAGCATCTCCCCTTTCTGGCATTGCCTTTCTCAGCAGCCCTGTTTAGGATTTAGTGAATGGGAGATCCATTAAATGACTGGCTTTTTGTGTGAAGACTTCCCTCCCCCCCCAGATATTCTGTTAATTCAGCCTGGGTTTGTGTTGCTGTGAGTTGTATCCTGTTTGAGCAGTGAGTTTTGGGTAATTAAGGTGGTGATCTATCACTGTGCTGCATGGCCCTACATCTGAATCATTCTGTTGCAGAGAACCTCTTAAAATACCCTGGGTTTTGCCACAGATCAGTAAATCATCTCAAAAGAGAGAGTGACACCTAAAATTGATTCCTGTGGATCTCCCACTACTTTTCCAGTTGTTACAACCTTTATGTACTTAACTCTCTGCAGCTGTTTTGATTTTTTGCTGTGTTACTGGTGCATTCTCAGTGGTTTTAAAGGGCTGTCAATACAACAAACATCTCAATGTACAGGACTCCACGTTGGACACAGTTAATGTGCAGCTGCTTAAAAAACATCCATGCGATGCTAATTTTTCCCCATTCTGCCAAGAATGGGAAAGGCTAGACATATGGAGATCTAAAAATGATGTTTCTCTGCTATTGATTTTCTTCCAAAATCAGTATCTAACGAGTGACAGAGGCCTCAGCAGAGCAAATCTCTGAGTTGCTTTAGGGTTTTACCTACTGCTGCTCCTGTACGTGGATGGTGATTATTGTGTAGCCTGTTGTTTCTGTTTTGCAGATATTGTGGTGGGTGTTTGTTCAGTTTTACTCTTCTGACATTGATTTTGGGTTTATGAGGTGTTTCTGCTCTTCAAGAGACGAGGAGACAGCAAGACCTAATCATTTTATGTGGTCTGGAGTGATGTCAGGGCTGCTTTATATAAACAGAAAAAGGTGATTTTAAGTGGAAGAAGTGAAGATTTGCTTGATGGTTATTTGGGCATTTCAACAAATTCAGTTTGCCTGGAAAAACTCAGTTGTTTGTTGGTTATTTGTTTAGTTGTCCCTGATGTCTTGTTCCCATGTGGAATGTGACCATAACCCGGGAGAACTTAAATAAATGACAAGAATGTTGTGGAGCTGAGGAGGTGCTGCTTGGAAATTGCAAGGCAATTCTATTTGTCTTAAATTCATGATTAGCCTCTGGTGGTGTGTGTTCCTATTTCAAGCAATATGGCAAGGATAATTCTACATATATAAAGCAGCAAAAATATGTCCTCCCTCTGTATCTCATTCCCTGATAAATGCAGACTTAATCCATAAATGAGACTGTCTTTGAAGGACAGGGATCAATTCAGCTTCCAGCACAGTGTTTTAAAGTTGTGACATGCTGATATGAAATAATATTAGATCATGGAAAAATAGATCCCAATTTATTGCTCAGTGTTTGCTGTGACAAATCATTCAGTGAATAATGTCATGTCTGTTGCAAATGACTATTTAGACTTGCAGATTTTTTTGCTCATGTCTCTTCTATTGCCATTTGGAGACCTACAAGCTCCAGCAAGACTGTGCTTCATGAATAACGTGGCATGGAAAGTGCCTCAGATGCCAGAAATATTGGGATGCTCTGATTACTTCTTCTCTGCAACTCCTGAATAGCAACGTGCTGTTTTGTCAGGCAACTATAAATTGAATTAGTTTTACTTATTTGGCTTCGGAAACATTTCATCCCCTTAAAGCAAAGCAAAGCTGAATGGGGAGAACTCCAGAGTACAAGTCTTTTTCTGCTGCCCTGCTGTGTGTTCCCATAGCATCATATCATGGAATGGTTTGGGTTGGACCTTAAAAGGACCTTAAAGCCCATCCAGTGCCACCCCCTGCCCTGGGCAGGGACACCTCCCACTGTCCCAGGTGGCTCCAACCTGGCCTTGGACACTCCCAGGGACGGGGCAGCCACAGCTTCTCTGGGAAATCCATCCCAGTCCCTCCCCACCCTCACAGGGAACAATTTCTTCCCAACATCTAATCCAAACCCCCTTCCAGGAGGTGAAAACCATCCTGGCTTTGCATCTCTACCTTTAGGTTTTGTTGCAGTTGTGGGTGACACTCACCTGGGCTCGAGCAATAAATCCCACCTGCAGAGGTTCTGCATTCTGAGGAGACTGATATGTTGAATATTGTAAAAGCAACGGCCTTAAAAAGGTTCCATAGTGTTCTTGTGCTGTTTTCAATCTGCCAAGGAGAAATGGCATTTTTATTTAAAAATATATTTTGCAGTAGTCCTGCTGGTGTCATCATCATCATCTGCACAAATTTCACCTGACAGTTTGAAATCAAATGGTACCTGAGAGACACTTATATTTGTCCATATGAGAGAAAATAATACATGTTCACAGCTGGATTTTACAATGATTTCTATCTGTCAGGGCATTATTTTCACCACTAGTAACACACTAATGCTACAGAGACACTCTGTTATGCACTTTATCAAATGCAGTCTTCCTGAAGCACTTTTTCCTTTGACAAAGCTGAGTTCCAGGCTGAAGTAAGACAGACTAAAATTAATATATCTTGCTTATTTATTTGTGCAACATCTTCAGGTACTTTGTAGTACATTTTTTAAGCTGTGTGACTGACCTAAGAAGCTTTTAGCAAAAGCTTCCAGTTTTCTTGCTCTGAGTTCTTAGAGAACTCCTTAACTCCATTGTGCCCATTAATACCAGTGAGCACAGGAATAGGTTTGTGTTTCTTTTTTATTTCTTGGATATTTGGTGTTCTCTCTCTGTTTTAATTAGTTGAAGGGGTGTATTTAGATCAGGTGGTCAGTGGAACATGAAGCCTGGAAGAGCTGAGTACACACAGCAGTGTCATATATAGGCTGGTGTGAGAGAGACAAAGGTAGAAGAGACTTTTGTGGGAGTAAAATTGCATCATTTTCATCCCCAAAATGGATGTGGGCTCTCCAGGAGGCCTTGGAGGACTATGGGATGTTCATTTTATTGCTTCTTCTGCTCTCATTAGTCCTTTTGCCTGATCCTGAGCAACCTGAGAGAGGGAGGAAGATGGAATGGGAGGTTTTTAATGAGGAAACTGCCTCTTGGTGGTGGGTTATTTGTTGGAGGAATGGGGGGGATGGAAGGAGAGAGGCAGAGGTAGGTTGGGAAGAACCAAATTGCAAGGAAAAAGTTCAGGTTGAACCTTTTAACTTGGCAAATCCCAGGTATCTCAGTTATGCCCTGGGGAAAGGAGGAGAAAGCTGGAGAGAATAACTGGGCTTGGCTCGCCACCGAGTTTATTTTTATCCCTGAATTGTGGCTGTTGGGTGTTTCTCCTCCAGCTCTTTATTATCTCCTCTACTAAAATATTTGAGTTTTTCTTTGGAAACAGGGTAATTGATTAGGAGGAGGCAGGAGGGAGATGGCAGCAGTCCCAGCACACAGTCAGAGCTGATCACTGATCTCTGACTGAGACCTGAAAGGAATTTCTGTTTTTCACTGGGGTTTACCAAGTACCTTCTCCTAAATGAGTGCAGGAGCTCCAAATGAAATTTGTCACTAATTACCACTTCCACCTAGAAGCCTTCCTTTGAAAATTTACTCTTGGGTATTTCCATTAATTTGCCTTAGTTTATGTCCCTAATATTTAACATTCAGAAGAAATCAGATTTATTGGAGTTGAGCAATAAACTGAACTATTGCCTTTTTATTCTCAAAATTATTATGGGCAGGAAGCAATTCAAAATACTTTCAACTATTGAAAAAGCACAACAGAGTTGTTGGAAATGCTCTCAGCAATTAAATGTAAAGTTCTAGGGAGGTGATTAAAAGAACAATTTGTCACTTGAAATGGATATGGCTGATGGGGATGTGTTTAAATACTGCTTCCTAAAGCAGTTTCTGGCTTTTCCTGCCTTCTTCCAGAGTGGGAAGAGTCTGCTCAGAGCCAGGACACTTGGAATGACACAGCAAGTCTGAAACAATTAGTGCAGAAATGTGATAAAGAGGAGCTAATCCGTCACCATCCAGCACAGCCACGGGGGGAGAGAATTTGGGGGGTTTTTATTCTGAACTGGAACCCAAATGCAGAAAAGCTTTTTGTTAGATTTTCTCATTAGCATCTGGGCTTCCTTGGGAGCACCAAGGAACATTTCACCTGCCAGTTAAGGAGCAGTTTTATATTAAAAGGTCATGTTCAGCTGGAAACCTGAGAGCGGCTGATGGTCAAATCCCAGGTGTGGCAGGAGAACAGGCAGGGCCGTGGCTTTTCCAGGGAATGTGCTGTCTGGAATTGTACTGAACCACGAGGGGGGTGTGGGGGGATTAATAAAGGAACAACAATGCCAGTCTTGAACATCTGTTTCCCAAGGATGAGCTTAGAAACGTTTATGTTTTAATTACGACGGCGAGCGTTGCTTTGGACGCTGCTGGGAGAGACTTGGAAAAGCCTTTGGAATTGTGAAGGATAGAGGACAAGCAGCCTTCAGGGGGCTGTTCTGCATCCCTGTGGCAGCTGTGCAAAGGTGACAGGTCAGTGTGTGTGCAGTTACCCCTTGGCCAGGCTGGGGCACAGCAGAGAAAACCCACCACGTCCTGGCTTTAAAGAGCTGCCTCTTGTTTTTTTCCATGGCATTGGCTCCTTTCCCAATCAGGAGACGAGTGGACTCTTAACCGCATCCCATTTAAAAAAGGAAAATTAGGTTTTAGCCTGAAGTAGGAACCTTGCAACTTCAGCTGAAACATTTCAATATTCTCATTAAATGTGTAGATTGGAATTGCAAGATATTGCCTGAGTGTCACGCTGCTCCCATTGTTTGGGGCTGTTCCCTACACAGGAATTGCATGGCTGATTACCTGCACAGCAGGCTGAAAATTGATCTTTTATATTTTAGCTATAAAATAATTCACCTTTTCTGCCAAAACAATTAATGTTAGACATTAGTTTCAAATCACAGTGTTTCCATTATACTCTGGAATGAAATTAATTTCTCAGGATACGTTCTTCAATTTTTTTTTTTTGGTAGCCAGACTCAGATCCCATCGTGACATTTACGTCTTTCATAAACAAAAATATCTGCAGCCAAAAGAGGAGAGTTATTCTGAAGAGTTTGGGGGGGAAATTCAGAGGTTGGGAACACATTTGAACCATTTTAACCAGATGCTCATTGTCTCACTTTACTCCTGGGGGCACCATTCAAGCTGTACTGGGGGGTTGGGTTTGGTAACTCTCAATATTTTTGCATAGAAAGCAGAATTAAACCACCAACATGCAATTTATGGTTTGAGGAGTGATTTCAAAAGCCTTTTCCATTATTAGTGTTACAATTCCTTGAATGCAAACAGTCCAGGCCTCCCCTTTGGAAATCCACAGGCTGACCATACTTGAGACATTTTTTTTTAGTGTCTGGGCATTTACTGAGCTCAGGAATAAACCCCAAACCCCTGAAATGATGTACAGTTTATTTCAGATAAAACTAAACTGTTTTTTTCACGGCCAAAAAAGCACCTAAAGACATTTGAAGCTGCAGTTTACACATATGTTTGGGGATCCCATTTTGGAGCACATAAACACCTTGTCTTACGCCTGCAGTGCAGAGGATTTTTATTTGGAAAGCAACCTTTAAAGTTTGCCAAAAAAAAAATAAAAATGAGAGAGGGATGATTTATTTTATGGCAGAAATAAAGCATCACCAAGAGCAGCCTTGCAGCTGGTGTTGGTGCCTTGCCCAGGGAAGGATGGACCACTCAAGAGAATGAACTAAGTGGAGCAAAAGTAGCTGCAGTTGACCTGAGGAAGGGAAGAAAAGGAGTTAAGGGGAAGTTTGAAGGGAGTTTAATGCCCCTTTACCTCATGCAGATGAATTTCTTACTTGGAAGTCATTTTTGTTCCCTTTCCTGGAGGCTCCTTTGCAGACTCAGAGGGGACAAATGGACATTTCTGCCCTCCCTGAGTGCTCAGGGTCTGTGCACTGCTCCCTCCCTCCTTCCCAAGTGATGCTCATCCACAAAAAAAAAAAAAAAAGGCTTTGCTCCAATTGCTGTCACTTCCTCACAGTTTGAGCTGAAACTGGGCCAAATGATGAACTAATTGGTTTCTTCCTTAATTATGGAATCTATCATTATCCTCTCAAAATCAGTGTTACTTTTCCATTACTTTTAACTTTAAGGTACATAATTCAAAATAGCTGCTTCCATGNATTTTTTTTTTTTGGTAGCCAGACTCAGATCCCATCGTGACATTTACGTCTTTCATAAACAAAAATATCTGCAGCCAAAAGAGGAGAGTTATTCTGAAGAGTTTGGGGGGGAAATTCAGAGGTTGGGAACACATTTGAACCATTTTAACCAGATGCTCATTGTCTCACTTTACTCCTGGGGGCACCATTCAAGCTGTACTGGGGGGTTGGGTTTGGTAACTCTCAATATTTTTGCATAGAAAGCAGAATTAAACCACCAACATGCAATTTATGGTTTGAGGAGTGATTTCAAAAGCCTTTTCCATTATTAGTGTTACAATTCCTTGAATGCAAACAGTCCNCTTTCTTTTCTGGGGAAAAAAAAAAACCCACAGTTTTTCAGAAGCCATTTCCCATCCTGTGGGTTGGGCAGAGCTCCAGTTGGAGACAGAAAATACCAGGATATTTCAGCTTCCCCTTGTTGTCTCTGTGGCAGAATATTGTGAAAACTGAATTAGAAAACTGCATTAAATAAGAGAGATTTGACNCAGGCCTCCCCTTTGGAAATCCACGGGCTGAGGGTTGTTTGGTTTGTTTTTCCCAGCTGCCCATACTTGAGACATTTTTTTTTTTAGTTTCTGGGCATTTACTGAGCTCAGGAATAAACCCCAAACCCCTGAAATGATGTACAGTTTATTTCAGATAAAACTAAACTGTTTTTTTCACGGCCAAAAAAGCACCTAAAGACATTTGAAGCTCCAGTTTACACATATGTTTGGGGATCCCATTTTGGAGCACATAAACACCTTGTCTTACGCCTGCAGTGCAGAGGATTTTTATTTGGAAAGCAACCTTTAAAGTTTGCCAAAAAAAAAAAAAATGAGAGAGGGATGATTTATTTTNTCCAGTTGGAGACAGAAAATACCAGGATATTTCAGCTTCCCCTTGTTGTCTCTGTGGCAGAATATTGTGAAAACTGAATTAGAAAACTGCATTTAATAAGAGAGATTTGACTGACATCGAATTTCCTTTCTTTGGTTTGGTTTTTGGGGGTTTTTTTGAGTTGTTTTTTTTTTTTTTAACCTCCAAGTATTGTTCAAGTCAACTTGATGCTCTCAAAAATCAAGACTTCCCATTTCTTCTCAGGTCTGTTTATGGAAACACCCACTTGACTAATTCAACTCCAATCAGTTTGGAACGTTTTTAAACCTCTTTCAGAAGAATCTTGTTCACACCATTTACTTTTGGCCGTTTGAGGAATCTCATTTAGGGATGAATGATGAGGCTGGAAGATGCACGTGAAGCAGGTGGAGAGGAGTGATGGTCTAGAACAAAAGGAGCAAGGGAGACACTCAGGATTTGTGCATTTCGTGAAGAAAATGAGCTGTGAATTGTCTCTCTCCTTGCTGTCATATCTCTATTTGCCTTTTTTTTCTCCTTCCCCCAAAAATAACTTTGCAAACTTCCTCAATCCCATTATATCTTTGGATTTCCATGACAGTTCTTGTCTCTTAAATTCTTTTTACAAGAAATAAAATCATCCTGGTCCCTTAAATGGTCTCCCACTGATGTGTTTGCAGCCCCCTCTTAGAGGAAATGCATAATATAATTAAAAGCAACATTTTGAATAAATATGCATAAACCTAAGGCCTGACTTTGATTAAATCTAGTTAAAAAAATAATAAATGCGTGGGATTTACCCCCCTTATTTTCCTTTAGCAACAGTAAATTGGTTTTATTTAAGGCAAGCAATGACCATGGGAGATCCCAAAGGCCGTGCTGATTTAATTGTTGGATTTTGTAAAAAAAAAAAAAAAAAAAAAGTTAAAAAAAACCAGTTTAAAAGTGGCAGGTGATTTTGTAAGCATTTTTAATTGAGCACTTTGGTGCACAAAAGGCCCAGAACAGTGGGGCCATGCTGAGTGTGTTGTGCCTTGTAGACTGCACAGTAAATAACAATCAAATCATGCAAAATAAAGAGAAGGCGCCAAGGCAGGACGTAGTAAACAAATAAAAATTTGAGTAATAACTGTAATTTCCAATACCTTATCCATGTATGGCCCCCAAATAAGGGGAAAAATGCATGGGAAAGCAAAGGCTCAGGTCTTGGAGGAAGCCCAGGAGAGACATATTACTTCCATTTATAACAGAAAATCAACTCTGAAAAGCTGGAATTGACAGAAAAGGGAGGGAGTTTGTGTCCCTGGAGGTGCCCTCAGATCAGCAACAGGCAAATGGTGTAAACAGAATAAATCACACAACAACTTGGTTAATATGATTTTTTTGGGGGGGGGGGTTTGGGTTTTTTGGTTGTTTTTTTTTGAAAATAAGGATACAGTTTTGTAAAGTACAATAAATATTAAAGGAGGGGTTGGCTGTGGGGCACAGGGAGAGAAACACCCCTCTCCTTTTTTTTTTTTTTTGTAAGACAGTCAATGAAAATATATGTTGAATGGGAAATGGGGTTTACAGGAGTGTTTATTCATAGGCTGTGGAAGGATCCAATTAAACTGGAATACACTTGGTTTTGCTTTCATAATCATAATGACTGATTTCAATGGCTTTGCTCTTGACTTAACCCAGTGTAAAAGGAATGAAATAAAGCTGCTTATTTTCCTGCTGAATATCCAGAGCTGTCCATCCCCTTTGACTGTTTGGAACAACATCTTTTTTTCTTTTTCTCTTTTCTTTTTAAGCATAAAATATTTTGAGCAAGGAAACACAAGAAGCTCAATAAATACCAGAGCACATAAAGCCTGGCTTCACCCACTGCTGTGTCTTGTGGATGGCTGAGTTTGATGTAGAGCTGAAAATGTATTTTTTTTCCTTACAGTTCCTGAATTGGTGGATAATTTGGTGTACAGCCTTTCCTTCAGCCCTTGTGAGCACTCTCTCCATCCAGCTCTTCTGTAAAAAAATAGAATTATACTCCATTTTCTAGTCTTTCCTATTTCCAAAGTGCACACAATCTTTGCTGTCTGAGAGGTTGGAGTCCCCTTCAAACTCCCCTGTTGTTCCTTGGCACATCCTTGTTGGCCTCCCTTTCCATAAATTAATTACACCTCTGGAATTATAGTGAATTTTGGTGAAAGGCACTGTTTCACCTGAGGAAATGCTGCAGGTGAATGATCTTGAAGGTCTTTCCCAACTTAAACAGTTCTGTGGTCCTGTGTCTGTTTTCAACAATAAATATGCCTAAATATGAAAGATTATGAAATATGAAAGTAGTTTAACTCCTTAGAAAAGTCCTGAGACTGTTGATTGTTGTTACACACCACCCCTGAAAAATTATCTTAATGAAAGGAGCTTAAATATTGATGGAAGAAAATTAAACACAATTACGAGCAGCCATTTCATTTGATGCCCTTTTTTTCTGCATTCTACAGTCCATAAATATTTTAATAATTTCATTTACGGAATGTTTTTCCATCTGCACAGCTTTACCTTGTGCTAAATTGTCCTTTTGGCTTCAGAATCCTGGGTGCACATTGATGCTCAGCTGGGAGGGTTCAGGAAATGACAACTCTCCATTTCATTGCTGCCTCCAAATTTCTGCACCTTCAAATTAAACCTGTGCAAAGAGGGGTGATCTTCGTTCTGTAAGGGCAGCACAAATCCTACAGATACTTAAACATGAAGACAGGTCAATCAAGCTCTAATTGTTGCTAATTAGCACTTGCAGGAGCTGTGATGTTTGCATAAACTTTCAGCTGAGTGGCACGTGGGTGAAAAATTATTTCTTGCCTCTGGAACAGCATTAAAAATTCATTTCCTTTGATACTGTAGGATATGAGGGAGACAAACACAGGGCCTTGCACAGGAAGGGGCTTTTGCCAATTAAAATTGGACACAGCTCAGAGTGGTGTGCAGAAAAAAAACCCACCAAATTTGGAGGAGTTTTTACTAAATCTCTTTATCTTTTGAGTTGTGTTGAGTTTTTTTAGCACGGGCTGCTTGGACATATGCAGAGATTTTTTTTTTAATGGAATTTTTACAGATTTTTGTATGGAAAAATCAGTTGTGTGATGAGCCCTACTGGGAATTTAGGCTTCTCCTGACATCAGTTTCACATGGATACTCCTGTCCTGTTTCTACCTAAGAACAGGTTTCTACTTCTTTCTAAGTATCAAGCTGGGTTGTGAAATAGCTCCTGAATAAATAATCTTTCCCATCTATCAAATCTATCTTGTTTTTGCTGTCTGCTCCTTTTTCTGTGCATACTAAGTCTTAAAAGAAAAAAAAAAATTAAAAAAATTATCCTAGTGGAAAGTGCTTTGACTTTCTTTCAGCTTTTTCTTCTGCTGAAGGAGATTGGGTGTAGCTTTAAAAAAAATTATCCTGGTGTAAAGGGCTTTGAATTTCTTTCACCTTTTGCTTCTGCTGGAGGAGATACAGATTGGGTGTAGCTTTAAAAAAAATTATCCTGGTGTAAAGGGCTTTGAATTTCTTTCACCTTTTGCTTCTGCTGAAGGAGGATTGGCTAAAAAAAACCAGGGATTTCTGGGACTTTTTAAAATCTGTTCTTCTTCGTCATCGCCTCTCTTCTCCTCTTTGTCCCGTGATAAAACACTGTAAAAATACAGCAATCAACTGATTTTTCAGGGGGGGAAAAATACGAAAAACCTTAAGAAACACTTTTACTTCTCTTTCTTCCCAACCAGACCTGTCCTTTGCTTGGATCTTCAACGAGTACCCCTCGTTTGTGCACGAGGACAGCCGGCGCTTCGTGTCGCAGGAGACGGGACACCTCTACATTGCCAAGGTGGAACCGTCGGACGTGGGCAACTACACCTGTGTCACCACCAGCAGCACCACCAACAGCCAAGTGCTGGGCTCTCCCACCCCCCTGGTGCTGCGGACGGACGGTAGGGAGGTCACTGGGAGTCACTGGGAGTCACTGGGAGCCACTGGGACATCCACTCCCCGCGCGGTGGTTTGGTCTCTTCCAGCGTCGCCTTCTGTGGGATTTTAATCTCCTGGGTGTTTGTACTTAAAATACATGGGGTGTTTCATGCTGCTCACAGGGATTTTCCCTTTAGAGGTGGAGGGTGAGGGAGGTAAAGTTGGGTTTTGCTTGGTGGGGTTGGCTCAAGAGAGAAGAAAGGATTAAAAAAGTTAAAAGTCGCCTTTCTCGACTGTCTCGTGTAGGTGTGATGGGAGAGTACGAGCCCAAAATAGAAGTTCAGTTTCCTGAGACACTTCCTGCAGCAAAAGGCTCGACTGTGAAGCTGGAGTGCTTTGCACTAGGAAAGTAAGTTTGTGGCTTCCCCCACCCAGACTCAAAGTGGAACCATGTCAGGGTTCACCTGCACAAGAGATGTGGAGTTCTGGCAGTTCTTTGGTGTTTCCAGAACACCTTGTTTTGATCTTCACAATTACTGCCTTGAAATGAGAGGGGAAAAGTCTTGGAGTAGTTCTTGATTTTGTTTAGAATTAAAATGTGTGTGTTGGCAACCCAGGAATTTATATTTCATGTCAAATTAACTTGAGTAGGATCAGTTGGTTTTGCAAATGACCTCTTATCAAGGCCTGCTGATGCTGAAGTCTGTGAGAACGTTGCCTGAATTTTCCTGTGGAATATACTTGATGCTTTCAGAATGGTGTTCTTCCTTTATAGCCAAGATAAAGTCTAAAATTCATTCCTCTCCTGAATGATACTTCACACACAACTGGTATCTTCCCTGTTTTCACAGATGATCTGAGAATGCATTTATGCTTCTGTAAATGTATTTACTTACCACTTTGTGCTTTATTTGCAGACAGCTTTGTCAGGTGCTCACATCAGATTGATAACTTGATCACACACTATTGCTTTGCTTCCCCAGCGAGGGGAGAAAAAGTTTGAAAATCAGAGAATAAATGGCTCTTGGGGGATGGGAATTTCAAAAGACTTGTGCTGATCCTTCCTCCATGGAAGTCACTGGTAAATCTCACCCCTTTCCAGGGGAGGCCAGTGCTGATTTGCAGGAAATTTTTACAGTTATTGGGCGTTCACAGAGATATTTATGAAGAGTTTGGTACCTCAAATGCAGCCTGTGAAGAGCAGTGTGTGCACATCAGGTGCCACAGTGTCTCACCATCTGTCATGTACTCTGTGACTGCCACTTCCAACACAAGCCTTTAGTCACTTCTGAGTTTAGTTTAGTTTAAGTATCTCATTATGATGATCAAGGACTTTCAGCCAAGCTGTTTAAAATCCCATCCCTCTCTCTTTAGCCCTGTGCCTCAGATTAACTGGAGGAGAACTGATGGTCTGCCCTTTCCAAGTAAAATAAAACTGAGGAAATCCAATGGCATGATTGAAATCCCCAATTTCCAGCAGGAAGATGCAGGACTTTATGAATGTATTACTGAAAACTCAAGAGGAAAAAACATTGCAAGAGGACGTCTCACTTACTATGGTAGGAAACTTTTCTTCTCCTTCTCTCTCTCTTCTTCACACATGAAATACAAACTTCTCTGGGCTACTCTGGGGTTTATTTCTGCAGTACCAGCAGGCATTTGTGCTTAAAAATCCATGGCATCTTAAGTACTGAGAGAAAATGAGAACTGCTGCACCAATTTCTTGCATAAGATTTCGAAGAAATGTCTTAAGGCTCCAAAGAGTTGCTAAAGGAGTGTAGAGAGGCCTTGTGCTTCCTTTTCTATGATGGAAAGACTTCTTTTTTAAACACTTCTTATTGGTCCATTGGTGAAACCTGCAATTTTCAGTCAGTTGGATTTATTTGGGGGATCATTGAGGCCTCACATTTGTAGGAAATACAAATTTTATCTCGCTTTATGAGGAGGCTCCTGATGGATATTCTCAATCCTGTGCTTTCCAAACAGCCAATTTTATTTTAAAATGAGTAAATAAATGAGAGAATATAATCCAGTAAAGGAAATGAAATAATATGAGATTTAATAGCTGGAAAAAAAGACAAGTCTCCTGTGCATTTAAGGCTATAGAGTGAAATGAGTATCAGCAAAGCACACTGGTGGTGGTGTAAAGAGAGAGTGATTTGCAACAAAGTGGTAATTGACAATTTTTGTTAAAGCCAGATCTCAGCAAATAGAATTTTCCTGAGATAAATGGCAATTTAAGCAGCATTTCTGCCTGTGCTTTGGAATGTTTTCCTTGTGTAGGAGTATTTGAGCAAAGAGATGGTTTTGTACTTGTATAAAAGGCCCAGAGCTACTCTGCAACTTGGAGCAAGTGTTCTTTGTTTACTCCTTCTGTGGGAGGAGCTGCTGCTTACCAGAACACACAGTGCTGCAATGGGGGGTTTAGTCAATGAAGAATTTAGTTTAAGGCACAGCAGGTTTTATAAAGGGGAAGGAAAAAGAGATTTCTGCCCTTTCCAGCTTCCAAATGAATGGTTACACTGGATGAGTGGCCCATCCTTGGGAATGTCCAAGGTTGGGTTGGACAGGGGACTTGGACAAAAAGAATTTTCCATATGCCAGTTATAATTAGAACTTCTAGAGAAATCATATGAATATCATGGGGCAAAACAATCCAAGCTGCTTCATCTGCCAGTGTCATCTGTCATTCCAAACTTGGCTGATGGATTTGATTTTATAAAGTGACCTTTTTTTGCTGCTTGAAAGTCTCCAACAAGTTGTGTTTTGTGCATCAGTTTGGGTCAGCATTCCTCTGCCAGTTCTAAATCAGGGCAGTTGTACGATTCATCAGTGTAAATTACACAGAAAACAGAGTTGATTTGTTCATTAGTCCTTGTAATTACAACAGTGGGCATTCTTGAGATATCTGACCTGCTTCCCAAGCTTTGTTGTGCTCATTAAAAGGCCACAGAGCTGAAATAAAGGATGTTGCTAATCAATAAAAGCAACTGAGTTGCAGTTTCGTGACAAGTAAATCAGTGGGAGCGTTTTCATTGCAGATCCAGAGCAGGATTTGAACCCTCCAAGAGAGTTCATATTCCAATATCTCTGTCTGCCCATGGTAGAGTCATCCTTAATATGGATGTTTATCTTAAGAAGAGTAATGAGACCTGTAATGGCAGTTCTGGCACTCCAACTGTTTCATTTCATTTGTTCTGCTTCATGAAACCCATTCTGCAGAATTAAATAGATTTAAGTAATCTTTCTTGTTTTGTTGCTTGCTTTGTTGTTGCAGATAGAATGCCAACAAGTCTGGATTCAAGCTCATTTCAACTCTTTTTGATAATTTGAAGGGGTTTCATTCTGTTTGGAGATTCAGGATGTTCTGTAAATAAAGAGAATTCAATCTGATGGGTTGTCACTCTGCCTGATACCAAAGCCCCAAAATCTCTGTGGCAGAGAAATCCAAACCACATCCTGCTCAATAATCCCATAAAAGATCAGTGTGTAAGGAAATTGTTCTAAAAGCAGATGAGGATTTGAGGGGAAACTAATGTAATAAACTGAAGACATGAATTAAAGTACCAATGCTGTCAAAAATGACACAAATCTGGTGTTGTTAGTGGAAGGTGCCTGCTGGTAAAACATTTGATTAGGAGAAGTTTAAGATGTGTCTGCCAGTCATAGACAGAAAATGGATTAGACAAACATCTTTTTATTTCAGTAGTGACAGTGTGTGTTTTCCTCTCCACTGAACAGAGGATGTTTGTGGCACACCCAAAAAAAAAGAGTGTGAGAAGAACTGGGGTTAGTGTTTTCCAAGTTGTCATAGTGGAAGAATGGGAAAAATAAATCCTCAGGGGAGGAGAAATATTGACAAGAGTTCTGTGCCTGAAAAATAGAAAGTTTTCCTTTCTTTGCTTATTGTAAAGGTTCTTTATAAATGAGACAGAAAGTGGGTCCTAAACAAAAGCTTGAAACATTCTTTGCTCTGCTACAAAACAAAACACTCCTGGTTTGTTTGATGAGCTGAAATTGTAAAATTTGAAATCTGAAAATCAGGTTTTCCAGTGCATAAATTGTTTGGTTAAAGAAAAGCCTACATTTATGTTTTCTCTGCTATCCTGCCTCTTTGCCCAATAATGAATTAAGAGTCTTGAAGTCACAAAACACTTGAACACAGGCTGACTCATGTCCACAGTCATTTTCTCAAGAATGCTCAGAAATGAGTTTGGTTTGGAAAGTCTGTGCTCATCTGTAACTCTCTTCCTGAAAAAAAAAAATTAAATGGGTCTGGGTTTTTTAATTTATTGTGAATTTTAAATGCAACTCTCAACCCATAGCTGGCAATAATTAAAGTGGATGCTCTAAACCAGGTATTCTGGGTTCTTTCATTACAGTAGTCAAAGACTATTAATCTTCCCTTTTGCTCATGAAGGATTTTATCAAGAAAAGCCCAGCATCAAATGTTCAGGGGTTTTTTTTTGTCCTTTTTACAGTTCCAACACTTGTTTAATGCCAGTTTTCTCCTCAGGGGAGTTCAGATGGTGCTAAAAATAGGCCAAGATTATCTAAGTTGGATTGAATATAAAACCTGAATATATGAATGATTTGCTCTCCCTTTATTAGTGTGTTCATTTGTCATTGCTATTAGTCCTTTCCACGAAGAGATAATGGAAGAAAGAAAGAACCCATGGAGATGTTCCATGGCACAGAAAAATGAGAGGAGACGCCACAATTACATTTTTGCCTTTTAAGATGCAATTAAACGTGAAGCATGGTAAAGATACATACAGCAATTAATTTAAAGGAGAATGGAAGAAAATACAGCCTTAATTAGCACTGGCTGATAGAACAGGAGTCATGCTTGGCAGCACCAAGGTAAAATGTTTATCTGGGAGGAAAAGCTCTGCTGCTTCTTCTTCTTTCAGCAAAATTCTACTGAAATCCTGTTATTGGTGTAGCTGGAAGAGCCCCTCAGTTTAAAGGTGTTTTTCTGATAGTCTGACTCTGTCTTGTGCATGGAGATGTCTGCAAATATTAACAGCAAAACTATAAATGACTAAATAATAGCCATGAGTTCCTGAGTTTGATCAGCCTAGAGTTTAATTGTTAATGCTAATACTTTAATTACTTTGTTGCACAGCCAAATAATTTGTCCTTTTTACATCCTAAAACTTTTCCCAGTGATGTAGGAATTACCTGTTGCTTGAGAGTGTTCTTATTTTTGAATGGGAGTCAAAAAATGGCCATTTTCAGAGATGTGTTGGATGCTTCTCCAGGCTCAGTCGTTTTATCAGGAAGAAAAGGTCATTCATGCTTGAAGTCACTTGGAGTTTGAGATAAAACTGAGGTTCATCACTGCTGGAGGCATCAGGTCTGAGTGTCACAGCCTGACTTCAGACACACTGCCTGGAAAAGTGAAGGTTACACTCTCTGCTTGGTTTTTTTATCCCTGTGTGTTCCAGAGCTGCTTTCTCTTGATCTCTGCAAAGTCTTTTTTGACTCCGATTTCTTGCTCAACTTCTGAGCTCTCCAGAGGTGTTTTCAAAGAGTTCCAGCTCAGCTTTCATAGTGGGAATTTCAAAGGAGAGATCTGTGTATAAGCAGGCAGCATCTCATGTGTGAGCCCCAATTAGAGGCTGTTGTGGAAGAGATTCCAGCAGAGGAATGGACAGAACTCAGGACTCTCTGGGAGAGCCCAGACAAAAGTCATGGGCCTGAAGCTCTGCCTTTTCCTATTTCTATGGCTTACAGAATTAAAAGACCTTTTTTTTTAATTGAATTATCCTACTAATCAGGCCTAAAATTAGGTGTTGTCAAGCTTTGTGCATGGCAGTCCACAAATAATTTACAAACTCCAGCACAGTTTCTGCAAAAAGTATCAACTCCTTCAGCCATTGCTTCCAGGAGCTTCGTCCCAGTCCTTCATTGCAGTTGGTCTTCATTCACATCAACCCCCCAGAACATCACAAAGGTTTTCTGAAACATCTAAAAAAAGTGGTTCTTCCTTTCCTTATGCCCTCCAGGGATGCTCGAGGGTGTAATGAAGCAACAGTTGTTTTCCTTCCCAAAAACTGGCCTGGGGAGCTGGGAGGAAAGTGTCATTGGAACCATGAGAAAAAAAGATGACAAGAGTCTCCTCCCTGGGATCCTTTATGAAGTTACACACTTGTTCACTTCTTGCCTCTGGGACCTTGAGCATTGCAAGGAATATTTTAGGCTAAAACAACTGAAGCAAAATACAAGGCTGG
>VYZS01044963.1:75374-106481 GCA_013400695.1 Neodrepanis coruscans | reverse complement strand
AAATGAAACAGTTTTGAAATTGTTTCCATAAAAGAATAACTAATAGTGACATTTTATTTTACTTGGAGAGCTCAGTGTTTACCGTCTCTGACATTAGGCTGACTGATAAATCCACAAATCCTGTGTTGACGCAGGGGCTGACTTTGAAGACTCTGAAGCTTTGAAGACTGCTTTTACTAAGGCACAGTGGTATTAAACCTTTGCTGTTGGGGAGCTGGTATCTCCACATGCTAAGGATCCAGTGAGCATCATTCACAGCTGTATGAAGGCAGCTGCCCCTCTGTGTGCTGGGAAGTGCAGAATGACAACTAAGATTTTATGAGTATTCAGTTTCACATTCGAAAGACTCCAGATTCCTGGAAACCAAAATTCTGGTTTGCTCTGCCTGCTGAGAAGACAAGGTTAAACCAAGTAGACCTTGGTTTTTTTCAAGTAGTATGTCACAGTGTTTCTGTGCCCTAGGAGCTTACAGCCCATGTCAGGTGCCAAATACTGAGCAAGGGCCATTAAAGGCAGTAAAAAGATCATTACAAAACAACCAGTCATTTTGCTTAACAACTAGTAATTCAAGTGGGTTAAAATACATCAAATGCAGTTTAAATACATTAAAAACAGTGTCCTGGCTTGTGGTTCTCATGCAGACTTCTCTTGCCTTCCTCTGGCAAACAGTGGGGCACCTTCCCCTGCCCAGTTGCCATCTCCTCTGTCCTGGCACTGAGAGACTCCCTGAGCACCTGGACCCTTGTGCTGCCTCCCAGCTCCTGTTCTGTCATCCTGGCCAGGGCCACACATTTAACAGCTGCTGGATCCACCCCAACAATAACTGATTGAAGCTTCTTGCAATATGCGCATGGCTTCACCTGCTGGGTGCAAGGCTGAGCCCTAATAGTCTTTGGAATTCCAAACATCAAATCCAAGTAAGTGGGGTGTTGAGGACTCCATCCTGTTGCCACTGGCTTCAGAAAGAACTTGTCTAGGCCTTTTATAGTTCACAGTATTTATTTTAGATGGGCCACTGGAGTAAGGGATGTGGGGGTCACAAAAGGAATTAAACTGTTAAAATGCTCATTCTAAGGGAAAAAGGGATTAGAAGGATCCAATTAAATGTACCTTGAATTCTTTAAACTATGCTAATTTGGAGGCCTGCCAACCTTGCAGTGTTCATTTAAACACATCCCTATAGACACTGAAGTATTTTGATCTGTGTCTGTTTAACTCCTTAAGCTCTCTGCTGACATTATTAACCCTTCACCATCTAAATCCTAACTGCATCCTGCTATGAGTGTTTTGGAGGAAACACTCAAGGGACATTTACAGGCAGAGAAGATACAAGTGATCTCCTAAGGCTTGATCTTCCAAAGCAACCAACTGACTCATCAGCAGGAGCTGGGAATGATCTAAGAGCTCACAGAAATGAGCTGGAGCATCTCTGCTGTGTCTCCACAGGACTGGTGAGCTGCTGAGGCTGAGCCCAACAGAGCAGGAGGGCAGGACATTGCTGGAACAAAGCTGAGTTCAGAGCTGAGTCTTGCCAAAGCAAAGGCCACAGAACCTGGCACTGTGGTATTCTCAACCAAAACAGTCCTGCATATAAACTAGAAATGCAATTCGTGGTGGAATTGAATCACCATCAATAACAACAAGAGAGAGATTTGAAATACATATTTCATAGGAGGGCTCTGCTGTATTTCCTAACCAGTGCTTAACTCTATTTCTTTTTAAATTGAATAATATGAAGTAAATCACTATCATCAGTTTACAAAAGAGCGGTAGTTCTAAACATGCTGATACTGTACAAGTAGGTATTTTACATTCAACAGTAAGTGATTTTAGCAGGACAGCAGACAGGTCTACACTATCATTTGCTCATGAGAATCTGATATGAGTGTTAAGAGCTACTTAAATTTGCCCATAACTATATATCAAATATGCTTCCCTCTGCTCATTTTTCCTTTTGATTGCAGACAGGGAGTGTCAAGCAAACTCTCTTGAATGACTCTTCTGGGCATGTGGAACCCTGTGCTGGGCAGAACAGTGTTCTCACTAAATAAATAGAACAGACAAGAGCAATGAGGAGCTACCAGTTCCAGGCTAGAGACAGATAAATGGGTGAGAAAACAGAATAAAGATTATGAAAGAAACTGAGATAAAAGCTTGGGATAATCAGGAAAAATGAAGTCAAATCATGTTTCTTACTTTTGGTTGACTCAGCTCCACCACCTGTGAACTAATCATTTACAGAAACACCACAACCAGCTCTGTGTGTGTCAGCATGGACCCAGAAACAGCTCAGCAGCTTTGCCAGGCAAAACTGAGCTGGTGACGGGCAGAGGACACGGGTGGTGATTCTGGCACCAGTCACCAGCTCTTTGGGTTTCCCCTTTGCCAGTGTGCATTCATTTCTTGTTTGGGGACTAATCTTACATGCACTTCTTTGTCATCCACGTGGTTTTGCCTTGTGTATGCAATTCCCAACTGCAAGCTGAGCAGGTATGTTACAATGGGTTATATTATTTTAGAAAAGCCAACAAACCCCCCCAGAAGACTTGAGGATGCCTTTTGGTCTCAGCAATATGACAATAGCAAACTGAAGGGGAATTGTTTTTCAACTGTTTAATGACACTGCTGAATCTGTGCAAATTAAAAGATTTGGGGTTTGTTGGGGTTTTTTTCCACATAAAGGCAAGGAGAGGGAGATAAATGGTATTTTCATTGTCCACCAACTTTTAGGTCAATACTGGCATTATTTGCCTTTGAAATTAAACCTGGAAAGTAAATGGATTTAGCAATTTAGTGTCTAAATTAGGCAGCAAGAGAGAAAAAAATGTTTGACTTTTTCCTCAATGAATAGCATGCTACACTATTAATCATATGAGAATTAGAAAAGCTTTGCAGAGATTAGTGACAACATGCCAGGCAGACTGCCTTAAAAGGCTCTGATCCACTGAGTCAGCTGTGAAAAAGCCAGGTAAACACTTTAGAAGGGAACTGTTGGAGTGTTTATCCTCCCAGTAAAAGCTTGGATGAGGGCTTCCATTACAGCTGATTTACAGTGAGGCTCCTCAGAAGGGATACAGATTCCTTCACAGGGCATTTACTCAGCAACAGAATGAACACTCCTAAGAAAAAGGGTTTGGGGAATGTTTGTCCTACAGCTCACAACAATGGGAGCCTCAAAGGTTTCATATACGTAAAGAGAACAGAGAAAAACGTCATATACTGTTCTGTTTCTTTCTGTGAAAGAAAACTGATCTCCTGGTATTTAATTTTTAAAATAAAAAGACAGCTGTTTAATTTTTATAAACATTTCTGAAAACTACTTTTATGTTGTAATCAGTTTAAAGCACAATTCCCCCTCAGATGGCTTATAGCCCTGAGCCCTTCTATTCTGAAATGTTCTTGTGGCACTGATACAATTCAGTGAAAAAGGAAGTGCTTGGATCTACTTACCCATTTTCCGAGGGCAGAAGGATGTATGTGACCAAATAACACATAGAAAATAAATTTATATATCACTGTCTGACAATTGGTAATGTCAAAAATACCAACATTTTAAAAGGGGTGAAACATTTAGAAGAAAGACTCTTAGGAAAACACAGTGATGGGTAACTAATTCTTATTAGAGCTGAATTAAAATCAAGTAAATTAACATTAAGAGCTATAAAATGACCAAAGAGTAGTTCTTCTGGACATGTCATTACAGGAGTATGAAAAATGAAATTTCTTTAACACAAACGAGGAATTTAATGGCTCACTTGAATATCAATTCTTGATACATGCAGTATTAAGAGACATGATATAAAGTAGAAGTAAGTAAGTAGCAGTATGTAAGGATTGGAAGGAACCTTAAAGACCATCTAGTCCCAACCCCCCTGCCATGGACTGGGACACCTCCCTCTGATCTGGTTTGCTCAAGGCTTTATCCAGCCTTGCCCTGAACATTTCCAGGGATGGGGCAACCACAACCTCCCTGGGGAACCTGTTCCACCCTCACAGTAAAGGATTTCTGCCTAATATCTAATCTAAATTTCCCCTCTTTCAGTTTGTTCCCATTCCCCATTGTCCTGACACTACAGTTCCTGACAAATTGTGCCTGTCTGACTCCCCTGTAGCCCCTTCAGACCCTGCAAGGGGCTCTGAGGTCTCCACTCAACCTTCTCCAGGCTGAACAGCCCCAACTTTCTCACCCTCCACAGGGAGGTGCTCAGTCCCCTCAGCAGCTTTGTGTCCTCCTCTGGAGTTGCTCCAACAGTTCCACGTCCTTGTTATGCCGGGAACACCCAGAGCTGTGCTCAGCTCTCCAGGTGGGGTCTGAGAGGAGCAGAGTGGAGGGGGACAATCCCCTCCTTCGACCTGTTGGCCTCCCTCCTTTGGATGCAGCCCAGGATCCCATTGGCTTTCTGGGCTGCCAGTGCTCACTGCTGGCTCATGGGAGTTTTTTTATCAAGTATTATTCTGAATGTGCAAGAGACATTCCCAAAGATCAGGGGCTGAACAGGCAGTTTGGACATGAATGAATGCAAGTGAAAAATACCAGTAGGATCCTAAAGATGGAGGCAGAAGCCCAGTGAGACCATCCTCCATCCAACCTTGTGTCAGAACAGGGTCAGCACCCCACAGGTTCCTCAGGACCTTGTCCAGTGTCTAGGAATATCTCCAGGGATGCCATTCCACACTGTTTTGGTGTCATATGTTTGTATTTATTTGAGGTGCTTTAAGGACATTGAGATGAACTGAAGGAGAGCATTTGCTGAGCAAATCTATCGCTTATGAAATATGAAAAAAGTGAGTTGTTAACATTTTGGTTGATACCTTTCTTAGCAGAGTATCAGGAATTCTACAGAATACACGTTTTTCTATGATGTTTGTAAAAAATTAATAATTCTTCATGATTAAACTCCCAGATACCTAAACCACAAAAGTTTGAAGCTGAAGCTGGAAAGATGTAGTTTTCTTACTCCTCCCTACCCAAAATATCTGGCAAAGAATGGATTTCAGCATTATATAACAGAATGACCTGAATACTTGTTCTCCACTGCTGCTCAGCTGTTCCCTGCCCATCTCCTCTCCGAGGGCTCAGACTGCTGAGTGTGTTTAACAGAGCAGATGATCTGTGAGCCCTGGTGCCTCCCACCCTCCTGTGCCTGGCTGGCCTGGGCAGTGATGAGCAACACCAGCACTACAGAGGAACATGGACACACACTAATGTTCTGTGTTCCTGTTTTTCTCCCCCTAATAACCAACTGAATCAATAAATACAGCTGAAGGATTTGAACAATTTCTTAGTCAAAAACTGTGCATGGTATTCCTGGGTGACCAGAATGTAACTGCATGATTTATTTTTCCTTCCCCAAAATGCTCACTCTCCTTCTCCATACTCCAAATTCCTTTAGACTGGCACTCCCCTGCCCAAACCCCAAATGTTTCTACAGTCATCTGTCTCGAAAGCCTAAATTAAACAGTGTAAGTGAATGAAATGCACTGCAATCAGACCTGCTGTATTTGTACTGTAGTCTAAGTATCTTTCCCTGTCTCTGCCTCTCCTCTAAAGCATATTCAGGAAGTATTCACTGAGTAACCGGTGTCTTTTTTCCACAGGCATTTTACATTCCTCAAATCACATCACAGCTGTGCAGAACAAGCGTTATTTATACAACAGCTCTGCTGATCAAATAAAAACAAAACCCCACAGATACCTGTACACACATTAATATTTTACTTCAGAATAACAAATGCAGGAGTTTTCACTACAGTTCTACTAGAGGCACATTAATAATTTTAACAATTCAGTCATGTAAAGAAAGAATATTTAAAAATACTATCTGTAAAAATCTACAGGTTTAAAAGAATTTAACTCCAGTAACCAAAATATTCACATTCTTTAAGTGTTCAAAAGCCAGCATCTTCCACTGTCCTTTGATATTAATATTTTTAAGATACAAGTGAATGTGCTGCTTTGAAAATCTGAGATATCTAAATGCATGAATTCTTTCTTTAGCCAAGTGTAATTCTTACCCACTGCAGTGAGTCCCTCAGATACTGAGGTCAGAATACAGACTGAGATGTAGGATTCTAAAGTGTAATGAAACTCATGTGATCCTGGACCAGGAACTCCAAAAGTGGGTAATAAGAATGGCCTAGTTTTTGATCTTGCTGAAGAAAAAGAGTACACATTCATAGAAAATACAGGTATTGCCACTGACTAACATTAACATCAACAGATGACAGAAGAATGATCTTAGAGATTTTAACATATGACAAATTCTAAATTAGCCCAATAAATCAGAATATTTATAGAGAAAAAATATTTTCCTGTCTTCAGCAGATTTCAACTTTTCAAATTTATCATTGGATATAATTTGCTATAAGTTTTAAATAAGCTCAAGATAGTCACCATCTGGCAGAGCTGTTGGTCTGGGAAGAGCAGGGTAACATTCTGTCCAGGGCTCTGGGCATATCTGACCTGCAGGTAAATCACAAGATTTATCATGGATTTCCCCAACCCATGGCAGACATGGGACCTTTTCTGTTGTTTATGTGAGCTCCTATAACAGGCTGTGTGCAGGCAAAGGCATCTGCTGGAACCCATCAGCCAATTCCAGCAGTGTCCTCCTCTTGAGGACTCTTGTTTAGGGAATTAAGTGTTGGCATCTGGAAATGTGCCAATTAGATCAATACACCAACTTAACTGAGAGCAAATTTTCTCTTCCATGGGCTTTCTTTATGTGGCAAAAATAAATTTGGGGATTAACCATTTTTAAGTATCCCAGATTTGTCCCTTCCTGCAAGACAGTGACAGCTCTGAACTAGGGTGTCATGAAGAAAAAGTCACAGTTCAAATTCAGGCTGCTGTTATGCAAGATCTGTTGTCTTCCCACAGAGAAGCAAGAACATGGTACACTTTAATTTTAAAGTTTTCCATTTTATGAGGAATACACAGTGACAATTTACAGATTGAAACTAATTGCAGAGTAGCTGGATGTTTTACAGTGCATGCAGGATTTGCAAGTATAGAAAGGAAAAAAAAATTGAATTTCTCTATTTTACAAGCCCAGTAAAAAAAAAGCTCTGGAAAAGCTCCCATCTCCCATGGCACATCAGTCACACCTGTATTTCAGATGTCACTATATAAATAAATTCAAGTAACTGCACTGAAACCCATGTTTGAGCTGTTCTAGATCACTCTGTCTCACTCCACAAAGCCTGGGGTGGGGTTACTTCATATTTCACATAAAGACTCCCAGGATGAGGAATTGCTTGGAGCAGTTCCCTGTGGGACACTGAAGGCCTGAAGTACATTGTCTGAGTGGTTGTCTCTGTACAACCTGACAACACTAAAGGTGCCATAATTTCCACAGAAGGCAGATTGGAGTGTGGAGTGTCTGGGGGAAATGCCCTTGAGTTTCAAGGGATAAACCCGATGGATGGAAGGAAGNGAGTTTCAAGGGATAAACCCGATGGATGGAAGGAAGGAAGGAAGGAAGGAAGGAAGGAGCTGCAAATCTAAAACATTTTTGATGACACTATCTAAACTTATTTATTGTCTTTATTTTCATTAGTATTTGGAAGAAAAGTTGTTTCTGCATTTGATGTAATAGATCTGTTAAGTAAACATGGCTAGAGCTTAAAAGCCTCTAAGCAATTAGTACACAAAATTTAAAATATGAGGTCTGTAATTTCCGTCATTGATGTACAGTCAGACCACGACTGAGTCTATCAGCATGAATCCCTTAATCTGAACAGAGTCACAACACATGTTTTTGTAGTTTCTGATGCTGCAGCAAAGCCTGGTTTTGATCCATTACTGTAATGGTCTCTTGGGACACTTGCTGTGTGTACACACGCTGAACATATTCCTCAGAAAACAAATATGTCCATTACAAAAGCATCTATTTTATCAGTCACATATGGGAATGATTTTTTAATTCAACTCCATGTTTATAATGTAAAAATAACAGCTACTGGTAAACATTTGTTGTTGCTATTAACAGGCAAGAGTGACTCTGGATCCAGCGTGCAGCAGATCCCACTGCAGTCCCCTGTGCAAAGCTCCATGTTCACAAGGTCTCATTACCAAGTTTTCTGAGTATCTTGTAACAATTTAATGCTCATCTTCACAGCACCCCAGAGTGAGTTTATCTTCATGACAGTTTTTTTTAAACCTGAAGCAATTAATGAAAGTGAGCTGAACGAGTGGTATGAAAACAGCAAAGCCGAAGCACTTGCCCTCCATGAAGCAAGACAAGGGTGACCCTGTCTGATGCTGACCTTGACAAGCTTGGCCTGCACAGAACCCAATTGCCAGGTCTTTGTTTTGTTACTGCTCATCATTCCTGAGAATTTTAACTGGAGGAAAATAACACAGAGCTGTAGATTTTAAAAGCATTCCTATGAACAGCAGCACAACAGACGAGCTGCTCAGCTTGTCTGCTCTCTGCTCTAACTGAATTGTCCTGGCTCTGGTGACAAGTTGGATCAAGGAGCATTGAGCAAACTGGGCATTACCTGTTCATAATCCAACCACTGCCAGGTGGGAGAGGGAGTTATGACAGTGCAGTTTTGATTTTATAGTGGGCAATTAAAAATGCCCTAAACCCTTGCCTGAGATGACACAGATTTAGTACAATACAGTTTAATACATACTGAGGCCTAATATTGAACTGGGTCAGTCTCTACACAGCTCTCCAGCATTCCATATGAATTTCTACTTGCACATCATCTACCTGCCTCATTTTAATTCTTTCCCTCAATGCTGTTGATTATCAGTGATGACACATTTACATCATATAATTAGAAAATTGAGGGGGGAAAATCTTGTTTCTAAACACCTGTTGTATCCAAGTACCACCTATTTGGTGTTATTGATGCAAGGACAGAAAGGTGTAAGTTACTATGTTGTCACCACTTCTAGCAAGGACAAGCCAATAAATCCATCAGATTGTAAAGGAAAAGTAGATTTACAAAAACAAACCTGGGAGTTTGGTCAGGAATTGCTTAGAAGAACAAACTGGGATCTGTAAGAAGCCAGAGTGGTGATTTAGAATTAAGGAAGGGAGGAGAAAAGCAAATGTTTAGCAAGGAAATATGGACACTTAAAATCAAGCCTTCTTAATTAAAAAAAAAAACCTAAATCAACCAAACTATGAATGAGAATTCAGAATGGTTTTGACATTTGTAAATGGTCATATGAGCACCTCTTACCCCAATTTCTGCAATCACAAACACAGCAACTGGGGAAGAAGTACCAGTGCAGTGACTGCTACTGCACAGAAAGTAACTCCAAATGGTGCTAAATCTCTGTTATACTAAACCAGACCAGTATCCAAAAGGTCTTTGAAAAGTAAAACGTAGCAGAAAATAAAGCCTTCCAGTGTACCTGGATATTAATACTTTACATTACTGAGAAATTACACTTGCAAAAAATTAAACTCCATTTAGTACAGTGCACTAATTAATATATCTCAGATAGATCATCTTAATTAGCATTAATCTTTTCGACAAGTCCTGGTCTAGTTATTGAGAAGATCCGTGAATTTCAGATTTTGTGAAAAAACCCTGAAATATAAAATTCTGTCTGTGAGAGTGGGAAGGTTTTGGAAGCCACTGCTGAACAGTACAATTCTCAGGGCACAAACAGGACAGAAGGGTAAGAGTGCTGTAAACTAATCTGAGCTATTAAATTCTCTGCTGCAGATCTCGACTTCACTAACACAGACAGATACCTGGCTTCAGAAGTAAGCCAAGTTGTGGATCCAAGGATCCAGAGTTTGTAGCCTTGATTTTGTAGCTGAACTGTCCAAGTATGACATCCTGGTCCTTCAAGGATTGGGTGTAATAAGCAACAACAGATGGAAAGAGCTTAGTAGTTGTCAAGAAGGCAATTATATACTTAATATGGAAATTAACTGGAAGTCAATTTGAAAAATGGATGATGAGGAAAGAAGATGGAAAACCCCTAGAAATTCCTTGCCTGAGATCCTGAATTCTAGGAGGTATCCACTAGTGCTCATGTTCCATCATTTTTATTACTTCACAAAAAGCATCACCTATAATTAAAACCCACTGATGAGCCAAGATGGGCAGTGAGGGAATGTGGGGCCTGTCCCTCCTCAGGGAAACACTGAGCAGAATTTGGGTCTGGTGTAAGATTAAAAGCTGCTTTTTGCAAGTGGACAGAGTCCACAGAGAACTGTTCTGTGTTCATGGACTCATTTAAAAGGGCCTGGGAGTGGGAACTGCTGATCTCAAATGAGCAGCGGAGGTGAAAGAGCCTCCAGTGCCCCCAGTGATGGCACTGCCACCCAGGGCTGCAGGGCTCCAACAGAGCAGGGGTTTAGCATCAGTTATTGCAAAACACAGAGAGTGTGGTGCCATGCCTGACTAGATAAAAAAAGAATGATCTTCAGGGGAGTATTTTTACACACCATGTATACTACTGAACATAAACTAATTTACTGAGGTGCTTGGAATTAGGTCAAGAACAACACCTCAGCTACTGAGGATTTGCTTACATTTATGATCCCTGTAGCAGAAGACCAAAATACAATTTCATAAACTCCTATAGTTAAAAGAAACAATTTAACAAATCAACATGAAAGTGACCTTTGTTGAATTTAAAAATTGTTGTTGAAATTCATAGCTCCCATCAAAACAAAAACTGTGGACAGTAATCAGGGAAGTTCCAGTGTTACTACTGAGATAAAAATCAAGTGAAAAAATCCAATTTGCAACAATTTCTACTTAATGTGGGAGAAATTGCATGACACACTCTTAAAATATATTGATTTTCAAAATTCTAAATAATTTCCTTTAATCCAACATTTTGGCCTACATTTGACAGCAATGCCATCTCCCTGAGCCTCAGAGATAATACAAAATTCTGACAGAAACAGGAAAAGGATTGTTAAAGATATAAGTGAAACTGCTAGAGAGGAAATAGGGCCTTCAATTTGACTGCCACTTTAATTAGTTAATTACTGAAAGACTCCTTAGCACAACCAAAGGAGCTGGAAGAAGAAAGTGTGTGTGTGCAGGGGGAAGCACCAAGCCAGCCAAGAGCAGGGAACATCCCCAAGGCTCAGCACCCCGGGGCCTCCCAGCTCCTTCCCTCACTCCCCCAGACACAGGAGCACGTCAGGACACTCAGCTTTCCTTTCAGCTCTCCTCCTTAATTGCTTTTACAGGAGAAGCTATAATACAAAATGATTTCCTTTTGGCTGAGTTTCATTTCAGCAGGGCTTGTTCTAGATTTCAGACCAATAAGCACTTTGGATAATAATACAACTAAATCATATTTTAACATGTGTGAATTAGATGAAGATATAAAGACTTTGGTGAGATTAAACAAAGGTTGTGAAAATGTATCACGTTTATGGAGAAAAGTGTTTTTTGCCTTTTCCCCTTTCCTATTTTTATTATTCAGCACTGCCCATAAAGATGGTTGAATGCACACTGTCCAGGCATTTGGAATGCTGGGCACCGCAAAGAGGGGGCCAGACAGAAAGGAAAACGTGAATCATAAAGATGAGAGCTCCAAAAAGTGATTTTTTTTAAGCTTGTAGAATAACAAAATGTGCATAAAACCTCTCAAATCAGCTTAATGAGCATGCCCAGCACCAAGGTCAATTTGCCAAAAGAAAGTGATTCCGAAAGGTGAGTCAGTAATGAAGCACAATATATTCTGGAATCCCTGTAACAAGAGGGAGGAGGGCAGGCACTGAGCACTTCACTGCCAAGCTCAGCTGCTGCTGAGAAATACCTGTTAGACAGCAAGAATCAGTTTAACCAAAATTTTGAAGAAGACCTGTTATCTTATGAAGTTGGCACTGAATGGATTACCACACTAAGTTTTGAAATACATGTTCTGGAAGCAATTTAAAGCTCATTAGAAATAATTGTGTCTGGCTACTGGAAAATGTGGTAAAATTTAATCCACATCCAAATGCTACCTGGGCTGTGAGCACAGGAAATTGTTTTGTGCTACTGTGGCTAACCTCATCCCTGACCCTGAGCAGTAACTGCTACAGCAGCTGAAAGCTGAAGCAAAATTAAAAACTTACATCAAAGTATATCATGACAGAATGTAGATAAATAAAAACAGCATATTGAAAATATTATTTTTATGTCAGCCTCTTCTAATGAAAGGGAAGAGGTTTACTTAAATGTAAAGAAACCACAAAACAACAATGGATGGCCCTAAGATGCATCAAAACATCACTCCTGTACCACTGGGAGCTCAAAAATGTGTAGTAGGGAGACTTGTAGATACAGAATTAAAAGTGAAATATATTGGGGATGAAGAATGGTGAACTATAGTATTCAAACTCCTTTAAATTCTTCCCTCTCAAATGTTTATTTTAAATCACTCTATCACTCCCTCAGACCGGCTCCAGCCCCTAATGGACAAGACAGAGCAGCCCTTGCCAAGAAGCTGTGGAGCCCCAACAAGGATAATTGCCTGACTAAGTGCATCCTACGCCAGGCTTCCCATCTTTTGAACAGATAGCATTTGCAAAGGCATCTTAGACCTGTCTGCAGCACTGTATCAGTGATAAATGAGAGCAGAGGACACACCAATACTCCCCTGATCGTGCAGCAGAACTAAACACTTGTCGAGGTGCTCCTTTTCAAAGCTACAAAAAAATTCATCTTTCAAATTTTATTCCCTGACAACTGAAGATACTTAGCATATCTCAAAAATAGGCATTATGGATTTTTTTTCTGCTTTGCACTCAAACCTATGAAATCACTATATGCCAATCTAGGGAAAAAGGTCCATGCTTTAGTCTAGCATTAAAGATTTCAGCATTCACACTCACAAGGTTTTGCATACATTCAGCCCCCAAACACAGTTCTACCTTTTTTTTTCCCCCTTCTATTTTCAGCCCAAGCACAGACCTTACAGCTTATAGAGAAAAAAAAATGGACATACTTTTGGATACAAACAGACATCACAAAGAGAAGATGGAAAGAGATCAAATGTGTGTTTCAGAGTCATTTCCACAGTTATTTCCTGTACAGGGACAGGGCCCACACAGAACAAAGCTACATATAAATTCTAGCTGCTTCTCATCACCTGAAGAAGGCCATATGTGCAAAGTACCTCTGTGTTACCCAAAACTGCTTTGATTGGTGTAGTCCAGCCTTAGGAAGAATGACCATGGTGTCAGCAATCACCACTGTGCTCTGATGTGGGTGAGAAGAACCACCTGATGCAAACTCTCTTCAGTCCCTTATTCCTTGTCTAAGTGTTCACATCTCAGATCACATTTTTATGTACCTGTAGGTTTACATGGCAAGAAAACTCCCAGCTGACCTAAAACTTAACCAGAAATTTTTGTGTTTTATTTGATGCAAATGAAATTTCCGAAAACAATACCTTTACAGGCATTTTCTGTATATCATCACATCTGAGAGAGGAGGAAAAACCCTCTTCTAAAAAAAACTTAAATTTTACTTACCAATGGAAACACAATACAATTAAAGCCATATTGTCATGTATTGTTTTATGTTATGTTCTTCTCAGAAAAAGGAACAGCCAGGCCAGGCTGCACTGTCTGTAGGAGAGGAACCAAGTCTTTCCCTGCAGAACAAGGGGCTGGAAACTGTCAAGGGCATGGCAAGGAGGTAACAAGCAGAGCTGGAAGTTCAGACAGGGGTTTGCCAAGAGGCACAAACACGGTGGAAAGAACTTCTCAGGGATTAGAGGAGTCTGGGCAGAGTTTATGGCAACCCACTCAGTCAGTGGATTAACTGAGACAGAGACTGAAAGGAAGGATCTTCCCACAAGGACACTGTGAAAGAGATGTTTGCTTCTATTTATCCCCCTCTACCTCCTGCCATCACTTTGTGTTTCTCTCAGTTTAAAAAGGCAATTATTATCATATAGATTTCAGCCAAATCTATCCTGAGTTAAAGTGTCTCTTTGATCAGCTCTGAGGAGCTCGTCATAAACTGCAGGCACATACAGGAGGTCTGTCTGACTGGGTAAGATAAATGGGCACACACTGCCTCTTGTCATCTCCTGACATTTGCTGTGTGTCTTCTATTTCTTTCTAATGGTTCAGTCATAAAATCATGCTAAGTGCGAGAATCTCAACTATTTTCACAATTTTAAGTTACTGGCAGAAATGGTACAGAAGAAAACTTGGAAACTCAGCCCAAGGATTAGAAGGCATGTACAAATTAATTATTTTATCTCAATCACACAATTTTTCAGAGCTGGAAAATTTAAGGGCTGGAAAAGAACAGAAAGTAAATTTTATGATCATCACTTGGTTTACTTGCTTATTTTTCCCCAGATGTCTGCCAAGATAACACAGGCTGAAAAGACAAATACATTTAAAAAGGTCATAAGTATTATGGATTATAGTTTTCATTAAAAGAACAATCATTAAGATTTTCATGAAGGCATTTGAAAAGCATTCAAATCCCTTTATATCAGTGTTTTTATAGGAATTTGTATGTTCAAAAGATTATACATAATTAATGAATCCCTACAGAACATTTCCAGAAGTCACATCTTTCTGGACACTGGAACAGAAATCTCATAAACTACTGGTTGGTGATAAAAGGTAAAAATGTTAACAGGAATTACCCAAAGCTGGTCAACTGTAGTATTTTGAAATACTCAGAGTGGGCAGTAAAACCTTCCCAGAGTGGGAGCCAGTGCCCTGCCAGCAGCAGAGCTGTGGGAAATGGGGTGCCAGGGTATTTATTCCAGAGCCCAGAGCAGTGGAGGGCTGTGCTGCCCACTGTGCCACTGCATCCCCAGGAATCCCTGCTCCCAGAGGGCTGGGCTGCCTGGGGAGGGCTGCTGGACTGTGCAGGGAGACCAGTCCTGGAATAAATACTGGCAATCACTGACCAGAAAACCTAAACAATTCCTGTAAATGTCAGACCTCAGCAGTGGAAGGATCACTTGTGGAACTCTGTTGGACACTGGTGGTGATATTCATGTGTTTGAAAAGCAAAAGAAAAGCCCCCACATAGATACTGAATGAAGGCTCTCTCCCACATCTCTATCTTTTCTCCACTTTTAGGTGATGGGTGATTTTAAATGTTTCCTCTGCAGGACATTAAGTACAGTTCTCCTTAAACCTGTGCTGAGTCACAGCTCATCCTTCCATAGGAAGGCAGTTATGAAGTGCATGGAACAGAAGTGGGAGAGAAAGCTCTTGTGGACATGATGGAGCTTGAGATGTCCCTGCTCCAGTGCAGGGGGATGTGCTGGTCCCTTCCAACCCCCCCCAGTCAGGGGTTCTGTGGTCACTTGTTCCTCCCGTGGCACACACCTCCAGGGGCACAACACACCCTCCTAAGGACCTTCACATCATTCAAAAAAGAGGATGACAGGAGTTTGGACAGAACTTCCACGGGCTCCAAGGCTCTGCTGCTTAGTTTTAACTCTTAGATCTGCACTGGGCTGAGATCCCCTTTTATGTTGCAAAATTAAATCCCAGCATGAGCCAGAAAATGTTGTCTGGTCCTTATGTGCAAGAGCTACCAATACTTTAGGACTGAGAATTTTATGAACTTCACATACCCACCATAAAAGTGGCAACTGAAAGCAGAAGGTTTCTTTACAAAGGTTTTTGAGGTTTTTTTTTAGGCATGAATTAGAAACAAAGCTGGTTGAAACCAACTCATGTGGTTTACTCAGCAAGGTTTGGAAACTTGATGCCAATAACTGAGCTGAATGGATGCTCAATAATATAGTTATGTTTTTCCTAAGTGCAGAAAGGATAGTGAAAGCTTATTGAACTAAATTAAAATAAAAAATTAAAAAGAAAAATATGACTGCAATGGGATCAGGTACCATAAGACAAATAGAGCTGAATCATCATCATGACTACATTGGATTTTTTTTAAATCATCTAGAGATTTACATTTTATCTTTTCATACATTTTCAAATATTATTTTTATTTTGCTTAAATGTTCTAATATATTTACTTAAGAACATAGCTGAAAAAAATGTGCTTTGCAAAAGAAACAGAAAAATAATTTTGCAAGGACTGAGAGCTACTTGTGTGTAATTTTTTTCTGCTACCAATAAATGCTTTATGCATTCTACAGATACTGTTTCCATGGCCTACAGATCAAGTGCAACATCACATTTGAGGTCTTTTATACAGCCAGCCATGTAACACAATATTGCAGACCAAAAACCAGCCTGAATGTATAAAAAGCAAATTCAATGCACCAATTTTCTTTCTTTAAAAGAAACAGGCAATTTATGCCTCTTCCTCTTTACACAAACTAGAAATGAGGGTTCTCTACAAAAACTCAGTAATGTTTTCAAAATATTACAAGGCAAAATTGTCAGCTACAGAGTTAGTTGGAGTGTAATACAAACTGCTGGTGTCACAGACCTGTTGCAGTTGCACACATGAGTGGGAGTACTAAAATGGAGCAACTTATTATAAATACTTTTAACAGTGCTCCAGGGTAAAGCTGTTATGGCCCTATTATGTTTTGGAACTGCTGGAATATAATTTGAATACATAAAATCGACCCACACTTATCAATCAGCAGCCTGGATCAAACACCTCATGAGTGTTTGTATCTTTGCTGAGACACATTTGCAGCTGCCACGAGACAGGCCTTGGAGTTAAAACAGCGACACTGGTGCACAAATAAGCCCTGAGTAAGGAGACAAGAGCTCCCAAGTCCTGCCCCATAAGCTCTGCACTCACAAGGGGTGGCATTGGCAGCACATTCCAGATCCCACAAATCCATCAGTGCTCAGCAGCTGACGGGACTGTTATCTCACAGGTCAGGCAAAGAACTACACTGCAGAGGGACCATTAATGAATACCTGCCATGTGTACAAATAATTTCACTGGCTTCTCTGAAGAGCAGAATTCTGTTTGGAGATGATACATCTGAACATCAAAACTCAAACGATGCAATCTGAAAAAGAACAGCAAAAATATTCAGGAGGTCATCAGAGCAGAAAACTGCAATAGATTCATTCCTAAAACAACAAAAAAACCCCAAACATTTGCTGATTACAAAGTACAATTATTTGATAAACTAACTCTAGCTTTCAGTCCAGTGATGTGCTCTCTAGTTACCTCCACGTATTGCCAGAGTAACAATCCTCTGACAGAAGACTACAGTTTTAACCAGGAAAGGTGACAGACAACACATACACAGCTTTCCATGACTGGGGAACACCTTGTGCTGGAACACAGTTCAGAAAATCCATAACCTGAGTGGTCAGGCTGACTTTGGCCTGTTTCTTCATCTGAGTAGTGTCTAAAAATAAACCAGTCCTAACTGACTATTTTACTGCTGACATTTCTGGCAATCCCAAGGCAGTTCTCCAGGTGTAAATTGTAACAGATGCTTTCTAGGAACATTCAGACCTGAAGGAGGCTGCACCATGTTGTATTACCCAAATTACAGCTACTACCAAAGCCAACAAGAGCCACTTTGTTCCCAAACTGGAAACATAACATAGTCCTTTTCCAAAGGCCCTTTGCCTCAATTCGATCTGTCTTTATGATAAGGAAGCCTAATTCCCAGTTTAGAACTAAAAGTTAACTTCAAATACAGGTCCCAAGCTTCTAAGTAACTTCAGGGAAAGTTACCCTTAGCATTTATTAGGACTGAAAGGGAAGGGAGTCCCCACTGAGTGAGGTGAACCAGAGCTGAGAACACGGGATCCATCCCTGTAGGGCCATTCACTTGAGAGCTGGACTTGTGGGGCCCTTCCAGCTCAGAATATTCTGTGATTTATCTGGTCTCATCCTCCTCTGATAAATTGTGCACTCCAGTGTCTCCCCTATCCCAGAGACCAGGATGGATCTTTCTTTGCTGCAAGTCCATTTTTTAGTGACCGAGTCCTTATTTGCAGAGTTCTTTGCTGCAAACTCCAGAGTAAATCTGAGTGTTTATAAATGAAGTGTCCCTGGTATAAAACATTAGTGTATTCCATATATACAAAATGATAATGGCTGGCAGAGGCAAAAACCAGCTCATCATTTCCCTATCAGAGGGGCATAATGCACAGTCTGATGCTCTCAACCACATTTTAAGCACATCACAGAATATTGTGTAGTGCATCTCAACCTGTAAAAGCTCATGCAGTGCACAGCTCATGCAAAACCCATCCCAGGTGATGTTTGCTAAAGGGAACAAGGCAGAGTCTCTGAGAAGCAACAGGCAGAACACACGAACAGGGGAAGTGTCTTGAAGAGCTGTCCCCTGTGTGAGACTTCCCTGGCTTTTGTCCACCATTATTTGAGTTCTGGTTTTATGCTTTAACAATCTCCTCCTTGAAATAAGCTGCAGCACTATCAGAGTGCACAAGCAAATAAAGAAAGGTTAAACTTTTCCACTACTACTACCAGGATAAAAGACTTAATTAGCTGACACAAAGCAAAGAGGGAATCACAGCAGGCAAGTCAACACAAACCCCACAGGGGATTCTGCCTCACAGCCTGGGCAGCCACTCAGGCACTGAGTGCACATCCTACACACTGGTGTTTGACTGGGAGCCAGGTCTGAACTTTCAGGCACCAATTTCCTCTTGCTAGATTAAACTCTTGTTGGTTTTTTTTCCCACAAATTTCAAATATTTCAGCTTTTTTTCCAAGTGAGTTTGATTTACAATGCAAAATCAGAGATAATACTTCCTTGCTGAAAATTCCAATTACTTTGGTTATGAAGATACCCAGCAGAGACTTTATCAATTTTACATTTAAAAATCTGTTTTTTCCCTTTGGGGAAAAACAAACTCCCCAAAACAAACTCATCTGTTACTTATGGTAAGTCAGGAATTTTGTTGTAACTACTGCAATGTCAAGTATTGAAGTCACCTCCCAAAATCATGCTGAGGCCTTTCTGATGAGCCCACAGAGCAGAGTTTAGATGTGGGAGAAGTCATTACATGTTGATTATAAATACTGTTGTATTAGTTACTACTCCTTCCTTGTCTGGAAGAGTGGAGTTGCCAAAGGAACTGTGCAGGGCGTTGTGGTTTCACAGGCACATGTGTGTGCTGCTTTGCTTAAGAAGAAATTCTGCCTGCAGCAATTTCCTGATATTTAATTATATGGTCAGTATTTATCCCTGGTTAAAGCATCCACTTCCACTGACATTGGATATAAAATCACCACAGTCTCTCATACATATTCCTGTAACTAACCCTTACAGCTCATTTTGTACCATCTCCTACTTTGGTAGAACAACACAAGGGCACTGAAATCCGAGTCCTGCTTGTGAGTTTTATTCCAAAGTACAAAAGGAGCAGCCTTAAAGGCAGAACCAGACCCTGAGAGGATAAACCAAACACAAGGATAGCACAGAGAGTGCAGACCCTGGCACTGCTCATCACTGATCCCATTTCCATGTGCTTCTTACCTGTTTGGTGTGAATTCTGCCAACAGCTTCGGGATGGGGGTTGTGCAGGCTGGTCCATGGTACCACAGCTCTCGGCAGGACAGAGCTGAGTGTGGGGTGTGCTCACCACAGCCACTCAGAGAGCAGTGATGAACTCACAGCTGCCAAACAACCTCCCCTAAAATGGCACCACCCCAGCAGGGGCCAGGCCAGACACACACCCTGAGAGGCACTGCCAGGACCTGCTCATCTGAGCAACTCTCTGCTTGAAGACTAAATGCTCTGGAGACATTAATGGCTAAGTGGGAAACAGTTACTGCAGCAGGAAAAGGAAAACAATTTGTATATGAGAAGCTACCTATAAATATTTATACATATATATATGTGTATATAATGAGCTCAGATTCTTAATGAACAGACTAAGTCTTAAATAGCAATTTAATTTCAAACATATTTCCAATTCCTGGGTCCCAAATTTCATATTATATATTATATTATATTTCTTATATATATTTGATGCATTTGATTGTATGAAGCTGTTTCCAGGGCATTCAAGAAGAGAATTTGGCCAAACTGTGTGGGGAAGACCAGCAAAGTTACACTTCTAGGAACTCTTTCAGGAGTGCCATTTGGTCATCAGCACCGAGGAAAAAGTCATTCTTTCAAAATAGGATTTCAAAAAATGCAGTGCTGGAAAAATAAGTAGACTCTGCAATGTAACTAAAAAACTATTTAAGATACTGACATTGTTAAAATATTTCATGCATCAATTTGATACAAAGCTGACCCCTAGTTTTCCCAAGGTGCTGAAAGAGTTTATTTGGATAAGAAGTCAGACTGATAAATGGAAATGGGGCAGCACAACTTGACTGGCAAAGGGTTAAACCAGATTTTTTTATATGGAACCAAGATATTTTAAGTACACAATTTGCTATTAAAACATGATCTAGCTAATCTAGTCAATGGTTTTGTTTAATAATACACTTAATTTTTTAACTCTGTCTCTTGTCATATAATTCTATTTTGTTTAAACAGGAGAAATGGTGACTATCCTTAAGGAAATGGTGTTGCCTATTCAGCCTATAAAGGGGGTCAGTCCTGCTCCCAGCTGCCTGAGGCTCTGCATACACAGAGGGAGAGGGAGAGACTGGTGTGAAATACACTTCCAGGCCTTGCTTCTCACTCCATTTGGGGTTCTTTACATTGTAAATCAAAAACTCTAGAGTTAAACATACCATGGAGAGTTGTCAGGTAATAAACTGGGATTTAAATTCAAATCTCACTGACCTGAAACACCCTCAAAGGGCACAGGTGACCCAGGACATCTCCGCCCATTAAGAACTCCCTGACATCAGTTACTTTTTGCTGATGGGAACATCCCACCCAGTCACTCTGAAGGGAGGAAGGTCAACATTCTCCAGGTGGAGTATAAGGTACAGAACTGAGCTGTGCTGCTGATTCTCCTGAGTCATCCCTATCCTCAGCCTCCTGAGTAACCCCATGAACACTGCAGGGAGATGGTGCAACAGCCTCACTGTGGAATTGCATGGGCTAGAAACAACTGCCTTTTTAGATCTCATGGCAAGGTTTGACTTCAGACCTTCCAAGCAAAAGCCAGCAGTGTCAAAGGCTGCTCAAACATCCAGTGTGATTTGCTATCTTAATTCATATTCACTGACCAGGGAAGACTGGAAACTACAGTCAACTTCTATAAAAGGCAGGGTCGACACAAAGGCTTCAGCAATTTATTGTTTATTTTATAAATCCAATAAAATGAAATAAATTGGTTTTAAGCAGAGTATTATTTGTAAGTGTTTTTAACCACAAGCTTCAAGGAATCTGGCTAAGTCATGAACTTAAGTTAAGCAGCCAGTTCAAGTTCAAAGGACTTCAAACTGCAAAAAATGATACTGAGGTTTGAATCCTTGCAAACGGGCAATAACTGCTCTTATGAACAGATTACTGTTTAATAAGAAATGCATTTTTGTGATTGGAAACTCCAACTTCTACAGCCATTTCGCTCTTCAAAGCTTGTACCTAATCTTGAATAGTAAAAACACAACTTATAAATTTATTTCTTCAAAACTAGAATAGCTTTGAAGAAGCCATTTTATTCCTGCCCATGGTTTTATTTTGTTAAGCAATACAATAGGAATTTGGATAAATATGTAACACTGGCAGTTTGGTGAAAGGACTTATTGCTTGTTCTAGTGACCCACATCTGGAGCAGCACAGGATCAGCCAGCCCAGGGTAGGTCAATGGAACTTCTAAATGGCCACTAGATGGAAGCCACTTTTCTCTGAGCTCAGTGTCTGTGTCTCTGTATGCACAGGTACTTTCTATGGGCAGTTTCATGCACTCACCACTCACCCACAGACAGCAGGTGCTGTTGAGCTGACTGCAACTCTGAGTACACACAGTAATTCAATTCTTGTAACCCATTTTCTTATTGCAACTTTTTTCTTTTACAGACAACAGAAATCATTAAATACTGAGAATGAGCTGGGAGGAGCACAGGAAGAGACTGCCTTGGGTTACCAGCTACCTGTAAAACACGAAATGAAAGGAGCAAAAAGGTGGGTATTGCCCTGAACTCACAACTGAACCTCCATGGACGAATCTGAGTGCCAGGCCAAGGACCTCAGACTGCAGTCTGCTGTTAGTGTGGAAAAAACAGATTAAACATTCAACATCTTATCTGGGCAGCCTGGAAGTAAAGAGTAGAGTAAAATACATAAGGACAATCACCACCATTAGGGAAAAAGAGGTTTTGACTCTACATCAGTGAGTATTCAGGGTTTTCCAGGCCACACCTGCTGGTTCAGGACTGACCTACAAACTCCAGAGCTCACATGTTCTGAATACAAAAGGCAAATAAACTTTCCCAAGCTGTGGTACTGCAATCGTCATTGACAGCTTGACATATCAATATTTCAGGAAGAATAAATGACTTTCATATCCAGGGGTTTGGGTTTTTTGTTTGTTTTGTTTGTTTGTGTGATGGGGTTTTTTTCCATTGTTCATTACTCGATACTTTGTGAAGATGCTACACTTAACACCTGAAGCTGCTTAAAATATTTGGAAATATTTTAATGAAGTCTCTTGAGAGATCACCTAATACAACTTTAAAACAAATTTTACTATTATTATAAATATTTTCTCTTCATCCCTTGCCAGAGGAAAACTATAAATCTTGTCTCAGCTGAATGAACACCATTTATCATATTCATTTTCTTGTCAATACAATTATGAAAAGCCTTTGGCCTTTTTCCAAGGAGCCTGATTTGCTGGAGAAACTCAATTAGTATAAGCAAGGCTGCTACAAACCAGCCCCACTTGGCAGAGCAGTGCAGCTCCAGTGTACCTGACAACACACCTCTAAACCATGAGCCCTAACTCAATCACAATGGTAAAACACGAGGTACAACAGTGTCCCCTGTGCCTCCTCCCTCCCCTCCCTGGACCAAAAGGACTTAAAAGAAATTATTTCTGCTCATTTTTGCCATCTGCTGGACAAAGCTTAAATCCTTGGCACTACAACCAGCTGAAAGATTATCCAGCATAATTTGTTATGGACAGGATTAGATCCAAAGTATTTCTTGCCATCACTTCCAAAATTTATCAAGATATTTTTCTACCAATGGTTTACAAATGACTATTTCTGATAGTATTCAATATGGAATAAACAACATCTGATATTAAAAACTTAGCCTTTTATCCCTTGCCTGTTTGTATTGCATATTTATTGAACAAATACAACTAAATGGATGTATTTTGGCTAATATTTGCCATTGTCAATATTGAAACACTAAGGCCTCAAGCATAACAGAATAAAATCTCTTAGTAAAACAGTTTTTCTTTGCTATTTAAACCATTTTTCTGATGATATATTTGAAACTACAAAAGAAATGTGTTAATCAAAGGATTTTTAAACTTGATATGATGAAATTGGCACCTGACCCTCCCTTCTCCTCCCATTTACCTTTCTGTCTTTATCTGCAGTAAATAAGAGTTGTGGTAATAGCAGCTCATTCTGCTGTAATGCTTGGGATCAATACCTGGATATGGACTTGTTCAAATGAGGAGAAATCCACTTTTCCTTTACAGCCAAAAGTGAGAAGAAAAACATTTTGAACCTGTGCAAGGGAAGAGAAACTGAGAAGGCCTGAGCTTTGAATTCCACACAAAGCTACATTACCATCTATTTTTACTGTGAATATGGAACAGTGAAATATAAAAGTTGGAGGCTGTTTTTATTTATTTGTAGTAAATTTAACTCATTAAGAGAAAGGAATAAATTAATAAAAGAAATCATGAAAGGGCCCTGAGAATGATATATCCTGGATCCTTCTATAAAAGCCACCTCCACGGATGCATCCATTTCTTCCAAGTGGAGAGGAGGTGAGTCTCTGTTACTCCTCCCACAGCTGGAGATTTGCAGTTCTGCACATGCTGTACTGGGAAAAGACACTCATGCTGTACTAGGAGAAACAAAGTAAAACCAATTTGGAATGGAAGCAGCACTGCTCTGCTTTTACACATCTCCCTGTTTTATTAAGTTTTAGGGTAACACAAGCACAAACAGTCCTAACGAAGTTAAATGTACCCAGTGGTGCCCACTCGAAAATGAGATGCAAATTCACAGCCTGGCTTCAGGACTTGGGTGGTTTGTTGTTTTTTTTTTTTCTCTAGTCCTCTGAAGCTGAAAATAAGGAATGCTTTCCACTGATTTTAGGAGAAATAAAGATGACACTGCTTTCTGTTTGGGACTTTCTGCACATGAACAGAATCACTGCAGGCTTGTGAAGGTCTCAGACAGGGGTTTTCTGAATGGTCATCAGGATCCTGCTCCCCACCACCCGAAGATGGCACTGAGATCATCAGTCTCTGTACAACCTTTCAGTCCTGAAAGGTTAATTTTCTAGTTTCCTCTTTCTTAACCAGGAAGATTATTAGTGAACAGTAGAGCTTCATAATTGACTTAAAATAGAAATATTTTTAAAAGCCTAATTTCTTGCAAACCGTGTAATTGTTCTTGAATGTTATTTTTTTCTGTCCATAAAACAAACACATAATTAATTTTCATAGTTCTGTGAGGTCTAAATTATAAAACAAATATTTTCACAGTCCCTCACTATGTATTTCAGCAGTTCATTACCAGTATGACTATGTGCCTGAGAGAGAACTACAGCTATTGTATTTATAAAAATATAAAACATTTCTCTGTAGAGTTTAGAAAATACCCAGGAGTATTATTGTATGTGTTGGCTTAAAAATGTAAACAATATTTAAAGCAAACAGAATTCATTATCGTTACTTATTGAAGCAAACTGCAATGTAAAGGTTTTGATTTTGTTTTCAGATGTCCATTTTCTTCTGGATCAACACAACTGCAGGTGTTGTGATATTAATAGAGTTGACATAAATAGAAAGTAACTGACTAAATTAAAGACATGATTCATACCAGAGAAAGAAATCTCCCCAGATAGCACTTGTAAAGTATTTTTTAAACACTTCTGATGTTAAACCAAATGTAGGTACATTGTGTTTGGAATTAAAGACACGGCTTTTTTTTTGTTGTTGTTACGAAAACATCAGGGATTTACAAAGGGCAGAAATCCACTTGGATCCGTTTCCCGGATTACCAGTGTAACACAACAAAAAAGTGACCTCCGCGTGGTCCTTCCCCGTCGGACCGCACGGTGCCCATTGTGCTGTAATTTCAGCTGATTGCACATTAGTTCATTTAGCTTTGTTTCCTCTTCCCCGCTGTGCCACACTATTAGGCTAATGCGAGGGGCCTGGCATCCCTGCGCGCACAGCGCGGGCTTTGTGCCGCACAAAGCGGCGGCCGCGGGAGCTCCGCGCTCCGACAGCAGCCCCCTAATTGATTTTCACGTTAGCACGGAGCAGATGGGCAATAATCAGCCAATAATGACCACGTATCTGATTTTGATTCATTAGTTTAAATGTCTCGCTGAAACAAGTTGGGTTTTTTGCGGTTTTTTTTTGGGGTGGTTTGTGGTTTTTTTGTTTTGTTCTGTTTCTGTTCTGTTTCCACAAAGTTTCCAAAATGGTTTGGAAGTGCTTTGGATTATTCGATGTGCTCTCATAATTAATAATGCAAATTAAAACTAACACATAGTATTCATATATTATATGTTTAAAAGTATTTCCTGTATTAATATATTTAAAGTAATAATAACAATAAAATGTTAATTTAAGCTTGTAATATTTTGAATGAGGTGTAAGACTAACTGATACTCATAACCAGCTACAATTAAGGCTGTGCTGAGACTCCCACTGTACTGTTATTTTAACATATCTTTTGCTCTTCTGTTGGGCTGTTTTAAAGTAATTTTCCAAGTTAGGTTCCTTCAAAAGATGCCTTTTCTGTTTAGAGAAGACTATGCAAATCTGTCTCTGTTAACATTAGTTCCGAGATGCGTTTTTCTCCCTTTAATGGCTGAAGTGTGGCTTCAGAGTCCTTCTAGCTCAAATGCAGACAACACTGTATGCATAGATAATTAGCCTCTAATAAAGGGATGTTTTCAGGATAATTAATAGACACCAATAAGAAACATGAGTGAATGAAAAATATTTTAACATCATAAACAAACTTTGCCATTTACCCTGACATAAATATTCTTTTTTACAACTCAGTAGTTTTGATAAATTTTATCCATGTGTTGCAGATGGAGTTTGTACTTCTTTTCACAATAAAAGGCCACAGTTCTGCAGTGTCTGGGAAAAAAATAATCATAGAAGTATGGCAAAAAACTGAGTAAGGAGTTCTCTCTTTAAACCCAGAGTTTTCAATAATGTACCACTTGGTGCTAACACTGTAATATTTATAGAGAAATAGAAAAGATAAGAATCTCATATTCATTTTATTTGATCACATAAAGACCAAATTGTGGCTGATGCTTTGTTAAACTGCTCCATGTGAGCTTAAACCAGGGCTCATTTCTACTTTCCATCCACAGACCCATCAGTCTGGCTGATTTGGGTGGCATGCACGTAGATTTATCCCAGGACAAACTGAGTTCTCTACCAGGCACTGGTGAGGTTGCTGGCAGTATTTTAATATTTGCATTTCCCTTCCGCTGTGCATTGAAATGGCCTGAACTTGCAAAGATGCTCAGAGGTCTCAACTCTCATTAACTTTAATGGGACTCTGAAATCACTGGAGAGGAAGTGTTCAATACTGAGAAGATGCAATATAAAATTGGAACTTTATGATCATCTGTATTTTCATACTTGGTGTTCTGCTTTGTCCACACAGAAAATAATTCAGCAGACAAGGTGGCCAAAACACCCAAAATGAAAAGAACTTGGCAGCAACACTTTACCCTTCTCTCTGAAGGCAGCCAGAGGTGCAGCAATAGATCCAGTGAGTGGAAATATTCCAGACTGATTTTGGTTCCTTTGCCCATTCCAGCCACAAAAAAAGGAGATAATAAATGCTGGGCAAAGCAAGTCTGGAGCTGAGGAGAAGGGGAGCTACAGCCACTGGCAGGACATGAACTTGCCTTTGTCTGAGCATGTGCTCAGGCAGAGAGAGCTCCCCATCCTAGTGTGGTTCAGAATATGGATTAGAAAAGGACAACCAGCCCAACCCATATTCCAACATGCTTATTCTGTCTTTATAAAAAAAGACTAGTTTAAAGAAAACACTCTTCTGCAAGTATAGATAGAAAACAGTTTGCTTGTGAGACTTAAAAAACTATTAATTGAAGTAGATGTGCAGCTTTCTTTAAACTATGGTCCCAGACTTCTAGGAAGCTACACAAACACCAGGCAACTTCAGACACCACTGGGCCTCAAATTCTAAAGAAAGGAGACCAACTACTACATAAACTACATTTCTTAGTTTTCTACTATTTAAATTCAGATAGTTATTTGAAACTCCATACCATTAATCACACTGTTCTTTATAAATAATCTCAATCTACAAGGCCTCATAACGTTCTTATCCTGTAAAACCCCAGCAAACCAGAAGTTTAGATGGGATCCATTGGAACTCAACCGTGTAAAATAACACTGCTATGGTCAGCACTGGACAAACACCCTATGGAATAACCTCCAGAATCCTGAGATAAATCCTGCTCCATTTAAATCACTGGTAAAAATAGCCTTAAACTCTAATAGGAGCAAAAGTCACCCTTCATTTTGTGCTTGCTCAGGCCACAATTAGTTAGAATCTTCCCCCCAAACCCCTAAAATCCGAAGACAATCTAGTTTTAGTCCACTATGAGTAATTATGTGCATAACATTTATTAATGGTAGATAACACTATACATTATACATCTACTTTCTGTGTGTCATCCTGTGGGATCTGGAGTGCCCTGCAAACCCAACACTAACATGAAGGATCCACCAAGCTCCCTCCCAGCTGCTCTACTGCTCTTGCTGGGGCAGCACCAGCAATGGCCCAACGAGGGAGATGAGAATGAAGAGCAATAAATACAGGAAACACAGAAAGAGGAGCTTGTCAGTAGCACATGGGTTTATAAACTGCTTGTCTTGCTAATGAAGCAACTTTGTTCAAATTTCAATTCTGAAATATTCTTCCCTGAATGACAGTGACAGATTTCCTTAAGATTCAATCCTAACAAAGCCATTTTAAAAACAAATTCAAGTATTTTGTTTCCAAGTCCTGAAGAATATTTTTTGATGGATTTTTTTCAAAGGAGCTGAAGATTTAAACATTCACAGAAAAGCCCCCATGAGTTGCCAACATGTGCCCAGTGTGTGACTAACAGAATCTCAAACAGAGGAGCCTCCTCACGCCCCCCACCCCCAAAACAGGGCTCCTAATGGAAAGTCTGACAGACCCTTAACTATAGTGGCACTACTGGGTGCAGCTATAATATTACCCTCATAATTCTACTATATAATAACAACAAAGGAAAAAAAAGGTGAAGGGTCATTGTGCTTTGTCTTTAGAATTAAGATGGCTGTCTTCATCCTTACAGCATACTCTTAATTCTGGAGACACATCTTAATAACCTCTAAATAGTTCCAACAAAAGAGCCGTGTCAGAGGAATGAGCAGGCCCCAAGGTGTTTCAACTGGAGTGTTTTCATCTGCCTTTATTGCTCTATCCCTCTCCAGAATTAAGGCAATAACCTGTGATAAATTATTCAGGAACTGCTACAGGGATCAAAGCAAAATCATTCTGTTAAAGTGCTGTTTGCAACATTTGGCACTTAGTGTGAAAACTTTTAATGTGTGCAAGCTGAAAATCAAGGATTTTAAATAATTTAACAGCATGGAGTTTCTACAAACCAGCTAAAGATAGCATGTTGCTATTTAACTGCTTTTTCTTCAGATCCTTTTTCCATGCATTTCTAGCAAATCTGGTGATGTCACAACTATAAACAAAGTACTACTGAGATTCCAGCTGCCCAGGCCACAGATTACTTACCATATTGTCAAAGAGAAACCTGGACATTCTTAGGAGAAAATTAGGCATTGTTTTAATACTGGGAATTCTTCCCATTAATGTAAAAATGTGAAGAAGGAAGTAGCAAAGGGAAGAAAAAAAAGGAAGGAAGAAGAAAAAAGGAAAGCAACACACAAACACACATAATTACTTCAGCCATCTTTAATTATATTTGATATCCCTGGAAAAGAAACCTAAACATATGCTTTGTATGCAGATGTAATGATTACAAATGTATTTTCAGAAGAAAGAGCTCCCTTGTTACAACTGGTTTTCAGTGGTGTATTTCAGAAGTATTAAAAACATAAAAAGACACCTAGCCAGTTTGAAAGTCCTAGTAAAACCCACAAATTAAATGAATTTGGCAGTCCTGGACCATTTTCATAGTGATATTTTAACAGTGTCATCTCCCCATGGATTGTAATACTAAGCATTTTATTGAAGAACTGTTTTTGTTTTTCAGTACTTGCACAATGAAGTACCTGAAAGCACTTTTGCATGTATTATTTATTCATTATGATAGAAAAATAGCTTTAACCTAATAAATTGTGTTTAAGATAATTTAGAGCAAAAGTTTTGTTTATGATAAAGCAACAGATTTAGTTCTTTATCAGTAGCTTAAAGCACCAAGTTTTCTTTATACAAATTAGACAGATGGTGCTTACAGTAGAATTTACTAAAGGTCTGTCACAACAAATGCAGCCAAGCTGCATATTTAATCACTGCAGAACCTTGTCTACCTGCAGCTGCCAACTGCTAATCCAATTTCCCTGATAAATGTGGCAAGAGACACGATCAGCAATAAAGAGCATCTAACTCCATTTTCCTGCAGGGCGTCTTTTGATGAACATTTAGGACGGAAGCAGGAGTGCACTGTGTGGCCCTGGCTGGTGGCAGCTGCATGCATTTTGAAGACACAGTTCTCAGGTTACTCACTTAATTCTGCCACTATCATTATGTTGCTATTGATCTCAGTAGCTCTTGTCTACACAGCATTACTCTAGATGAAGCTGAATCAGGCAGTTATCATGCATCAAACTTGCTCAAAAGCCTGGAGATTTCCCCTTAATTACTTGTGATTTTATTTGCAAATACCGTTAAAGTGTAATCAAGCAGTCACTTTCCAGGGTTGTTAAGAACTTGCTAGTTTAGGAATATATCACTGGCACTCTATTAAAATTTCTCTACTAAGATAGTTTCAAGCCATCAAGACAGGACAATGGCAAAATTATTTTAATAAATTGAATCCTCACACAGAGAGGAATCCAGTTTCCTACAGAAAGCATAATGCTACCAAATGACCTCTTTGTTCTAATTTTTAGGATTTATAACTTGGACATATGAGAGATGAATCCAAGACAGATGGACGAAGCGTATTTTATAAATGAAAAGTATTTATGATTAAATACATAAGGCAACAACACAGGAGAAACCAGAATTAAATAATTATTGAAACAATTACCTTTAGTATTATTTTTTTAAAAAAATATTGGCTGACTTCAAGTGGTGACTGTGAACTGTGCATTTGGGGTAATGTCAGCAATGTACTTGAGCAAAATTATTTACCAAATCCTCTGAGCATATCTGTTTATTTTCTCATGAAAAAAAGAGTGGCTAAATATGATGATGCAGTTTTTAAGTTGCCATCATATTTTAAACCAGCAAATTAAAAATTACTGTTTGTGTTTCCTCAAGACAACTCCATGCAGCTGAAGTGAGCACTGCTAACTACTGACTCAGTGGTGGCAGAAGGGGATCTCTTTAATGCAATAGTGCTCTAATATATTATCATTCCTGATGATGCAGCTTCTATCTAGCAAGTCTTTTTCTTCCCTAAAATATACTGTTGTTTTGACACAAACAGCTTGCTACACTTAAGGATTTTACTAATAAAACATAATGTTGTGTTAGATATTATGACTGTTGCCACAGCTGAACTGCCTTGTCAAATCAATCCTAATATGGCTCCCACAGGCACATAAAAACCTTATTTAGCTATCAGTTATCCTAATCACTTTGTTCAGTTTAAGGGTGCCATACTTCAAGACCCTTTCCTATTTATACATATATGCCCAGCCATTTAATAAAGTCTTGATTTATATAATAAATTCTTGTTTGAAAAAAAACCCAACTTTAAAGCAGCAGTGTTTTATCAAGTGTGTTGCACATCTCCTCAACCCCCCAAATAAATATGTTAATATACACAAGCAGGATACTTACATGGCAAAGGGAATATTACATATGGAACAGATAAACTATCACTGAAGAAAAACTTGTCTCTTTGATTGTAAATGAGCCTCACAGGGGGTC
>VYZS01044963.1:18258-75238 GCA_013400695.1 Neodrepanis coruscans | reverse complement strand
CTCTGAGCATATCTGTTTATTTTCTCATGAAAAAAAGAGTGGCTAAATATGATGATGCAGTTTTTAAGTTGCCATCATATTTTAAACCAGCAAATTAAAAATTACTGTTTGTGTTTCCTCAAGACAACTCCATGCAGCTGAAGTGAGCACTGCTAACTACTGACTCAGTGGTGGCAGAAGGGGATCTCTTTAATGCAATAGTGCTCTAATATATTATCATTCCTGATGATGCAGCTTCTATCTAGCAAGTCTTTTTCTTCCCTAAAATATACTGTTGTTTTGACACAAACAGCTTGCTACACTTAAGGATTTTACTAATAAAACATAATGTTGTGTTAGATATTATGACTGTTGCCACAGCTGAACTGCCTTGTCAAATCAATCCTAATATGGCTCCCACAGGCACATAAAAACCTTATTTAGCTATCAGTTATCCTAATCACTTTGTTCAGTTTAAGGGTGCCATACTTCAAGACCCTTTCCTATTTATACATATATGCCCAGCCATTTAATAAAGTCTTGATTTATATAATAAATTCTTGTTTGAAAAAAACCCAACTTTAAAGCAGCAGTGTTTTATCAAGTGTGTTGCACATCTCCTCAACCCCCCAAATAAATATGTTAATATACACAAGCAGGATACTTACATGGCAAAGGGAATATTACATATGGAACAGATAAACTATCACTGAAGAAAAACTTGTCTCTTTGATTGTAAATGAGCCTCACAGGGGGTCACTTGAGCTGCAAAGCATTGGAAAATCCCAAGGCCTTTATAAAATCTTAGTACAAAGTTTATTAAGAATAGTACTTGTAGCCTCTGTATCTCTACTGCCTACATTCCTAATTATATATATGTGTGTATACAGGTAAATATATGCCCATATCCATATAAATGTACAGGTATATACATGTATATACAGAGGAGACTGACAGAAGAGGTGACCATCTTGTTGCTCAATGCTTGCCCCACTATCAGTTTTTCCCACCAATAATTTCTTCCCCTGTAACTGAAATAAACCTACCTTTGCTTCTTCTTGTTCAAAACTACTGAGTATCTGACTCACATTTTCAAACAAAACTGACAGGGGGAGCACAACATTCTCAAACTCATCCTCATCTTCACCTACAGGAAAAGAAACCAAAATAAACCAGCAAAAGCATCACACACATCTTTGCACTTGTTCAGAAGGGTCAGGCTCTGAGATTTTCACAGGGAATTCTCAATGACATCACGGGAACTTCATGTGACCTACAGGAACAAAAACCAGAGGTATTATGTATTTTTACTGAGCTACAAACAAGGAACACAAATTGTTGACTCCAAACAACTTGTACCTGAGACTGGCTTATCTCCACATTTCAAACCTTTCTCCTTACTGTATTTCTCATCCCTCTGACAGCATTTGTTCACTGCACTACAAGAACATTCACATAAGAAAGTCAAGACTGAAAAGTTAGAAAATGGTAAATTTAAAACTACAATAATAAATTGGACCCTTTCACATGTGTAGTTTGAGTATGATATTTCAATCACAATCTTTTATGATCATATGCTGTTTTTCCTGTCTCCTACCTATTAAATGAAGCTGCCCTGGAAATGAATCTGGACTGTGCTGGAGTTACTTGTGTAGCACTTGCCTCACTTGTTTCAGAAGGTAGGAATTCAGGATAAAAGAAATAAGGCACTGTGAGTAGAGAGAAGGAGATTGTCTTTGTTAGACAGCTGAAAGATATCCTGGAAGCCTGGATTGATTTTGCTTTGTCATGTAACAAGTAACTATGAACAAGGACTCTTTAGAAATGGCAATTTGCATGAGGATCCTTCCTCATGCTACTTATCTTTAGGCCCTAATGAGGGCAGCCTGCCTCTCTCACACTGATGCCCCGTGAGACTAATTCAGAGTAGGAATTTAATTTATGTTCTTTAAAGAGCTCTTTGCTATAGGGCTTCTTTCCCTCCTCTCTTCACTGGCAAACTCTGGGAAACCAAGTTGCAAGTGAGGTTAGGACGAGCTTTTTGCATGTGGAACTGGTTGTGCAGGGTTGGTGTGAGCTTTACACTTTGGTTTCCACACTTCTTATGTCCATCTGTAAAATGGGCCCAATTCCAGCCCCTTGTCTTTAGGGAAACTGCAAAGACCAAACCACTCACCTGGTGCAACAGTAAGATGAGAATAAAAGGCCAAGAATAAAAAGTGCCAGGAAGAACAAATAGTCACAACAGAAAGCAAAGCAGGGTCTGACAAATCCACACAATAACACAGAAAAGAAATATCAAAATACTCAGTAGCTTTTCATGATGCAAGAATGACATATCTTCTGAACTGAAAAGAGTCAAATATCCTTCCAGAGAAATAACTGTGATCCTGCAATTAAAAATGCCTCATGACAATGTCAGTATTTACAATGGAGAGGAAAGTTGCAGTGGGCAACCCCAATCCCTGGCATTTCCTCAGTCCTCAATACCTGGCTTTGTGACCTGAGCTGCTTCCCTTGAAATACAGGGTTTTCCTGGTTTTTTAAAAAGCAAAGTAAATACATTCAGTAACTCAGTGCTGCTGCACTGGTCAGCTCAGTTACAGAGCCTTCAAAGTGCCATCTGTGCTCAAGAACTCCCTTAAACCAGCCAAGGGTCTGCCCAAATCTGACCTGCATCCTGCACCTGCAGCACATCCAGGACAGTGAGGGAATTTGTGATGGATTTCAAAGCTACTTCTGGCAGCAAAGGGTCTGGAAGATTTTGGGAAAATCCAATCCTGTCCATCTTTGCCTGTTTACTCTGCCATGTTCTCTCTACTCCTTTCAACAGGAATTGGTATTTTTATTTGGCATTTCTGGACCCTTGTGTCTTCTTCCTCTCCAGCTTTTTGTTTCCATCTCCTCCCTTTGCCAATCCAGCTCCTCAGGCAGTTCCAAACACTTTTAATTTCTGTGCTCCCCATCTTACCCTCCTGTTTCTGTGTGCATTGCATTTCCTGATGCTGTTTTCCCTTTAATTGCTTACCAGATCTTCCTCAGAAGAAAACAAAATTAATAAATGAGGCCAAATCATTTAGAAAGAGTCCCATGATGGTTTTGTCCTGTCCCACAGACTGACAGGAATCATCTGGATCCAGCCCTATGTTGCCATTTCTCAGGAGAAATGTGAACTGTCCCAAGACGGGAGAAGTCACTCTCCATCTCCTCTGAAGTGCTTCACAAAAGCACTGTGTGCACATCCAAATGCCAGATGATCCCTTCCCAAGGCCGAATCTTTATCAAAAAAACAAGAAGGGCAAAGATCCACCAGAGCAACACTTTAATGCAAACCAGCTAGTTCTGGGAATTGGGAAGGGAAAGTTTTATGTGCTAGGTCTGTTTTAAATTTCAGTGTAGGTAGTGAAGAAAGAATATACAATTAGGATCTCTGTAGTATTTCTCTCTTAATAATGTGCAAGTTTTAGAAAAGCAACACAAATTATTTGCCTACACATTTCTTTTTCACTCCTGAACAAGCCACATCACATCACCTGAACAGCACAGTCTTAGTAAGGAAAGGAAAAAATTATCCTAAACAAACCTCCCATGGTAAATTGTTTATTTGCTCTAATTCAAACTACACATAAATGTCCTGATGCCTTTGGAAAAAAAGAGATGCCTCCCTTGTAAGCTGTGATGGAGTTGTGTGTGACTTACAGCAGTTGTGTTCTAGAGCTGGCTCACATGGAGAGCTTTGGCCCTGAGCAGGATTCACCAGGACACTGACAAACCATTCTCATACCTGGAGGTCAGATCTACCTCTTTTGGTAAAGCAGAGAAAAAATTCTGACTAAAATTTATGAATTCTAGTAAAAACTTTTATTTAAACACAACATTTACTGGTGCTGTTCTTTTAGTTTTGGTTAATATTCTTGGAGTAAGAACCTTGGACAAAATGATACAATTCTGAATGCCATAAAAATATTAAAATCACAACCTGGGACACACAAGGAATTCAAAGTCTAATTACATTCTTACGAGTTTTAAGTAACTCAACACAAGCCAAAGTGCATTTTAAAGCAAATATCAGTATCATGGAATCATACAATCGCAGATTGGTCAGAGCTGAAAGGAATCTCGAAGCTCATCTCATTCCCCACCCCTGCCATGGGCAGGGACACCTTCCACTACACCAGGATGCTCCAAGCCCTGTTCAGCTTGGCCTTGGACACTTCCAGGCACAAGTCATGCATTATATTACTGTTCTTTCTGACTAAAATTAAATTTTGTCAGCCACACCAACTGCATAATTAAAAATGTAAATATTCTCCATTTACTGTATTCAACTAATCTCGAAAAATGTTTCTACATCAATTACTTAAAACAACCCCCACCAATAAAAATTAATCTTAATTTTGTTTCCACATAAATTATTTATCATTCATATAAAGGGATCTTATCAAAAGCTCTGAATTTAATTAAAAAAAAAAACACCAAAAAAAAAAAGCCCAGAGAAGACAATCAGTACAGTGGGGTTTTTTGGTCTAAAAATGCTAATTTTTCACAGTTTGAAAATATCTTTTGATTCACAATGTAAACACTGCAGTTTAATGCTTGCATAAGCACACAAAGATCAGTTTGTGTACACCTTAATTTAAAATTTGGACCCTAAAACACAATTTCTACCCATTTGTATCTTTAGCTGTGCTTTTCTATGGTTTAAACCCAAACACATTTACTCCAGTAGGGACACACAGCCACAGGACTGCTGGGTGCTTTGTGACACCCCTGATCCCTTCAGATCACATGGAGCTGTTAATCCAGAGGAATCACAGTGGCCTCTCTCAGCTCATGAGCCACATGCCTGCACTTTGTCTGACACACACACACACAGCCTCTACTTGGACAGGTAATTTTTAACACCTTGTTTTTACCAAATCTATTCCTCTCTCATAGGAAAAATTACTGAAACTGCACACAGAGTCCATTTTATACAATAAATGTACCTATTGCTTATGTTGTACAACACTGAGCTGGTACTGAAGGCAGTTTAACTGCAAGGAAAGGTCCAGCTCACAGCTGCATTCTTTGGGGAAACACTGATCCATGTGGCTCCATTTGCCTTGGAGTTCCCTGTTGTCAGCAGGGCTCAGCAGGAGGTGGGACAGGCACCCACCATCAGCAAGGGGAGGAAACATCACTGCTGGCTTAGGAATGTCTTGACCATCAGTTTAAGACAGGACTTGTCCCAGTGCTCACTTTCCCAAGCTCAGCCTTGTCTAGAGCTCTAACCAGGCAGGCAGAGCTCCACACTCCCCCTGGGACCAAGGGCTGTGCCTGGACTCACAGTTCTCCATCACATCCAACTTTAAAGCAAGCACCAGTTTTACACCTGTCTGACCTCTCTCATTTGCAAAGAAACTCAAAATGTAACCACAAGTGTAGGTTTAAGTTCTGCTGCCTGAACTGCAGAACTCCGATCCATGTTTACTAAAACTGGGAAGATCTTTGTGTGCTGGGAATTTGCATGAAGAAGTGAAATAAAAAACCTTCTGGCAGAAGCTGGAGGGTTCTGGCCTAATCAGTGAGTCACCCAGAAATCCAGAATACTCAGGCACTTTATATTGTAAACCCTTAAGAATTAACACAAAAAATGAACTCATTTTGCTTCTCTCTTCAACAGAAGGCACCAAATCCAGTGTTTCTGCTCAATGACATAAATCTCAGAAGTTGACAGGCAGTGATTTAAATACCAACTATAACGTATTTACTGTGCAATTAAACTGCTTAATAACTTTAAAAATTCACAGCACCACACAAGGCAGGGAGGTGTCTCAGAGAGATGATGACTTATCTGAGCCTACCAGGAGAAGCTGAGTGAGCACAGTGCAGAATATCATCTGGCACCTCAGGCCACTGAGGCTGGAGTCCCACTGACACCCCAGGAAAGAGAAGAGTCTCTGTCAAAAAATAAGTGTATGAAAAGTTAAGTGTTTTACAAAATTTGCTGCACTTTTTTGACAGAGTAAGAAAACTTCCTGTGTGATTCTCAAGTGTGGATTTCACAGCCTCTATTCTCACAAGCTTTTTCAGGAGACTGATAGTAACAGGTGTTAAGGGCAGGTTGCACAAACTTCTGGGAACATTGAGTGAGCAAAAAAAATTCTAACTGAAAAAACAAGAAAGGTACATTAAAATAATACCTGAATTTCTTCTATAAATATATGTACTAGAGATATTCTTTAGAACATTTAAGATCATAATCTGCTATTAATTGAAGAAGTTACTTTTTCTGGCATATATTATAATTACAAAAGAGACAAATGAACAAGACTACTTTTATAAATAAACAGAAATTTTGACAATAAATGGTGTTTGTTCCCCAGACAGACCCATGTCATCAGCATGTAAAAAAAAGTGGTTTTGCAAGTGCCTGCATTGGGGTGACTGGTATTTGGCAATGGCACTGCTGCAGCCCTGAAGGAACAGCCTCAAAGTCAGATGGGAGATCTTCCAGATCCATCAAAAATCACATTTAATTTGCTTCAGTTACAACAGATAAAAACACATCTCATCCATACTAAGCCATGTTAAACACTTAACCAAAGAGACAGCAATGGATGTTGTCTGCTTTGGCTCAGCAAGGCTTTGACACTGTTTGCCATAAAACCCTCACAGACAAGCTCAGGAACCGTGGGCTGGATGAACAGACAGTGAGGTGGATAAAGAACTGGCTGAATGGCAGAGACCAGAGGGTTGGAGCAGAATCCTTTTGGAGGCCTGGAGTCAGTAGAGTTCCCAGGGAGCAATACTGGGTCCAGCCTTACTCAACTTGTTTATCCAGGATGTGGATGAAGGGATAGAATGGACCCTCAGCACATTTGCTGATGACACAAAACTGGGGGAGTGGCTGATGCACCTGAAGGCTGTGCTGCCATTCAGTGGGACCTTGTTGGGCTGGAGAATTGGGCAGAGAGAAATGAAATGAGGTTCAACAAGGGCAAATGCAGGTCCTGAACCTGGGGAGGAACAACCCGAGTACCAGAACAGGCTGGGGACCAATCCCCTAAAGAGCAGCTCTGTGGAGAAGGACCTGGGAATCTTGGTGGATGACAAGTTGACCATGATCCAGCCATGTGGACTTGTGGCCAGGAGGGTCAGTGGGACCCTGGGGTGCCAGCAGGTTGAAGGAGGTGACCCTGTCCCTCTGCTCAGCCCTGGTGAGGAACACTTGGAGTGCTGTGTCCAGTTCTGGGCTCCTCAGGACAAGAGAGAGTCATGGAACTCCTGGAGAGGGTCCAGCAGAGGCTACAACGATGAGGAGGCATCTGAAGCATTTCTTTGATGAGAAGAGACTGCAGGACCTGGGCCTGTTTAGTCTGGAGAAGAGAAGACAGAGGCATCTCATCAATGCACATAAACATCTACAAGGTGGGTGGCAGAGGAAGGTGCCAGACTCTGTTCAGTGGTGCCCATATATTTATATGGGTGCCCATAATTTATGGAGCAATGGCCATAAATTAAAACACAGAAAGTTTCATCTCAGCATGAGGAGCAATTCCTTCCCATGGAGGGTTGCAGAGCACTGGCACAGCTGCACAGGGAGGGTGTGAAGTCTCCTTCTCTGGAGACAGTCCAAACCCACCTGGACATGTTCTTGTGTCACCAGCTCTGGTGACTTTGCTTGGCAGGGACTTGGACTGGATGATCTCCAGAGGTCCCTTCCAGCCCTAATAATTCTGTGATTCTGTGAAAGTATTTTCAGACATGTAAGAACTGAATGGAAATTTGTTACAAACATACAGTCTCAGAGCTCCAGCAAAGTCCATATCATGAGGGTACAGCTGAGAATTTTAGACATATCTGTGGGTACTTCCACAGAAACTCCAGTTTCTCCAACTTAATAAAACAGAAAGCAAATCAACTAACTCCTGTTACACATGAACTAAAACCTCCCACTGCACAACTGGCTGACCTGTGACAGCTCAGGTAGCTCCAGTAGCACTGTCTGGCCCCAGCCACCACATTGTGCTCCCCATGGGCTCTGGGGAAGGTGCCTGGTCCAGCAGGATGAGCTCCAGTCTGTTTGCACCTGCCTGGATACCAAGGGCCCAGGGAAAGGCACATTGGCACAGAGGCAGCATTATCTCCTGGGCTGCAGCAGTTCTGCAGATTACATCTTCTAGGTACTTACACCTGATGAAATACAGTATTTTTCTTAAGGCTTCTTTTCAAAAACAAAAGAAATCATATTAAATAAAAAGCAGACTTTGCAAAAACTCTGTTATAGAAGCCCTTATATCAGATGGTTCAGACCTGTTTCATAATTCAAATCCTTCCCTAGCTCTGTGGATTGTAACATCTCTAACAGCATAAGCACACACACACACATTTCCTGTCTCAAATGATTCGAACATTTGGGGCTGGGCAAAGGAGATCATCCAAAAGGAGCCATTCTGGCATCTTTGAGAGCTCCAGTGCTGAGGCAGCGGCTGCTGCAAGTGACATTTGCAAAACAGGAGCACAAGAGTAGCCAAAAGCCATGCCTGGGATTTTCTGACTCCTGCTTCTCTTACATTTGACATCAAATCACTGTGTGACTTACAGGAACTCAGTTCCATTCCACTGCCTCTGTTCTGCACCTGTAAAATGGGGATATGACAGGTTTTGTGATATCCCAGTGCACCAGTGCGCTTTTTCAGGAACACCATAAAAATCCTCAAACTTCAGAGACATTCCTAAGCATGGAAGGCACCAAATGAAGGGAATGACTTTTGGTCTTGTACATTCTACAATGAATATTATAATCACAGAACTCAGTAGTTCCCTGGACAGTGCCTGGCACTGATAGTTCTGTGAGCAGCACCCAGGGTGACATGTCCCTGCAGTCCTGTGCACACAGAGGTTTCACAAACACCCATCACACTTATTGTCCTCACTGGGTCCTTTTTCTCAGTGCCTGCTTCACTCTGCACATCATTGACTAAAGAGTTCCATAACTTTTATGGGAATAAACCATTTCCCTGTTCATTTTAAGTAGGTTATTTTTAAACAGGTAAAATTGTAAAAACTGCTACTGGAAAATCTCCTAATCTAGTTTTAAGAGTTGTTTATCTGTCAATCTATAACATCCAACATGGCATTGCCTGGTTTTATATTGCAAAGCCACATAGTTGGTTCCCTGCCCTGTTAAAAGGCAGAGCCTTTTGTAACATAAGCCTAACAAAGACAGGGGCTGAGAAAGTTTGACTAAAAATATTGTACCCTAAGTTACTGTACAAAATAATAATAAAACTCTAGTGATTTTGCTACAAAAACACACAGTGGAAAAGTTAATTATTAGGAAGAACCAAACACGTATGAGGGAGCACTGAGGCTTCACAGACATAAAGGAATGACTAACATATTCCATTATGCAAATGAATTCAAAGATATTTCACAACTGATCAGCTAGGAGGGACATAATGATTTATAATTCAAATAACTGAGCTTTGAAATCAAATTGGACTAATATATTTCGAAATATGCAAACCTGGAATAATTGTGATAGTAATGTAAACCATGACACCATCCCCAATCATTTGTTGCCTTTGTTTTTACCTTCTTATGGTTTTTCTTCTTTTTTCCCTGTTTTACATTGCAGTTGCTGAAATTGTGGTTTGCCTTTAATTCTACATTATCCTTTAGAAAAAGATGATTATACACATAAAAGAAGAAAAATACTGATTTCTAAGGCTGTGTAAAGGCTGATTGGCATCCAGGAAAGTCCTGAAATTAAATAAATTACTATTTTAACCTTTCAGGCCAGCCACAATTTAATCTATTGCAAATAACTGAAAATTGATCCACTGGATCCAGCATCTTAACAATACACTATTTCTTTCAAACCAATATATACTTAATGTCTTTTAAAAAAAAACTAATATAATGTGAAAAGGCCAAAGTTTGCAATGCCAGGAAGTAGTTATAAACTACTTCATATGTTTGAAATAAAAAGTACTTCAGTATTATTATTAAAAAAACCCCTATTGGTAGAGTTTTTAATGGGAAAAAAATACATATCTTTAAAAGCCAAAATGACCAGTGAAATTAGGTTGTACATCATTTTCTGGGAAAAAGGAAAAACAGCCTCGACAGGTGTAATTTATCATTTTTCTGATTTAATACCAAAGAAATATATTAAAATAATAAAAAGAATCCTGAAATCCTCAAAATTTGTAGTGATAAATAGCCCTCCCTGTCTTTATTGCATTATGCCTACTAACAGAAATATTGCATGGTGGATTTCGCCAGACAAGGACGATTATTTTCCAATAAAAAGTTGCATATTAAATTCCAGCACAAAAGTGGGTGTCTAATACTTTCGAAATCTTTTATGGTTTGCCAGGGAACACAATTTTAAACTTAACTAATACAAGATCATGGTGAAGTAAAGCAGCATTAAAGCTGCCCTGGCACAACCCCACCCCTCTAAGCAGCAAAGCCAAGGTTCTGAGTTCCTGTTTGAATCATTGCCATGGAAAAGTAATTGGATACATTTGGAGTATTTATGTTTTTAGCTAATCTCTGTTTTTGCCAGTCTTTCAACACTTCAAATTGCTGTTAAAGGTGTGTATTTATGAGGGCAGTGCTGCTCTACATCCTGACCATGCAGGGGGTCTAAATCCACTCTGTCAGTACTTGGCAAGTTTCTGCAAAGAAAATCTCCCCAATTTCATCACAGTGTTACTCTTCAAGAGAATTTAGGCTATTAAATATCTATTTTATATCAGGACCTAGAAAGGATGAAAATTACATCAACTTCATGAGCAGAAACTCATTTACTTCAAATATAATTTGACTAATCTGAAAACTAAAACTATGCACTAAAACATTTCACCCTTGGAAAGTATTATTTGCACCCATAGTTTATCCTGACCCCACTTTTGGAGAGTTCCCAGGGGATTACCTGCCTTTGGAAGCCTCCAGAAGACAACATGAAATGCTGAATTCTTGCTGGCTTTGGCAGCAACGTGAGGCTGATCCTGTCAGCAAACACATTCCCAGGAACAACCAAGTCCTTGCAGTTCAGGTGCACCTGTTACAGCTCATGGTGATTCTGAAAGTGTTTTGAACCCTACTAAAGCAATAAATATCTGGTGGAAAAGAGCAGAGAGCTCATTAGTCCCTTCATAAATCTTGTTAATTAAATAAATGTCTCCCCTTCTGTTTTTGTCGAATTCCTTTGCCATTTTCAAGTCCTTTCCAGTCTGATTTCTGTGATGCCATGAGAACATAAACACATGTATATTTAAAATATCAAGTGAGCTGCTTAATGGTATTTCAAGTAAACATATGGAAGTACACCTTGTATGGTTTTCATTAAGCAAAATTCACTTATGGAATGTGAAAACCCACACTCATCTTTCAACCCAAGGAAATATATTAAAATTATTCCTACACGATTACAGTTCTATGGAGAAATAAAATGATACCACTTGTCATATTCCAGGTGCCTTCCCTTCTGCTGTGTAACAATCTCCTCTAGAAAATTACTGAAAAGCTGGTTTTATTTTAAAACAGCAAAGGATTTCAACACTGAATGCTTTCATGAGCCCTGGTGGTTTATTATCTGTCATATACCTTTAAATATTGTGTCACATCAAACACCACTACTGGTTTTTTTTTCCTTTCCCACTGCCAGAGGGCAGGATTGGATGGGATATTGGGAAGGAATTGTTCCCTGTGAGGGTGGGGAGGCCCTGGCACAGGGTGCCCAGAGAAGCTGTGGCTGCCCCATCCCTGGAAGTGTCCAAGGCCACAAGTGTCCAAGGATTTGGAGCAACCAGGATTTCCAGAAGATGTCCTTGCCCACGGCAGAGGATGGAACAAGATGATCTTTAGGTTTCCTTCCAATCCAAAGCATTCTGTGATTTTAGGATACAATTTTGTGATTCTACATTACAGACGTATTTCTGTGATAGGTCTTAGGAGTTTCCACTTATGATACAGAAAATGCTATAAAACCATGTCATGTCATTTTCCCAAGCAAGGGATTCAAACTTTTTTGTAGTTTCTTAATGAATCAATTAATTAAAAAAAATCCATCTTCTGTTATAATGAAATAAGTTGTTAGGCTCTTACACTTACTTACATCTATCTTACTAATTTTTCATCACAGTATCTGTCTGCCTAATTCTTCACAGGATGAAAACAAATTGCTATAAAATCCCTAGGAAAATTTCCACAGGAGAAAACAGGCACACAAAACTATGGGCCACATCACAGAACTACTTACATACCCAATTCCCAATGATACTCAGCCTTGCAGTTCTTGTACTAATCCACAATTCTCCTCTTCCCTGCACCAAACACTTAACTAAACCCAAGATTCATGGGGGACACTGCATTTCACTACCTGCAGCCCCTCTCAGACACACATTTAAGAAGCACACTCTGATTAACAACCAATGCATTAGTTATGCTAAGGGTATCAATCCTGTTATCAATCCTTGGGGAACACCACATCAAACCAATTACCATTTCTGACAGCAAATCAAGTGTCAGCCTTCCAGGGGAATCACGCAGCCAACACTTGCTCTGCTGCTTTCCACAGGTTCAGAGATGTGGAGCACAGGGGCAGGACCCTGCAGAGCTGCTGCTGTGCTGGGTGAGGGTCAGTGCAGAGACACCCAGGGGGCCTGGGATGGAGCCTGGTGTGTTCACCTGCTCAATTCACAGGAGGTGAAGAGGTGGCACTGGCCTTCAGGTGAAAGGGGTGAACTGAAGCCAGTAAAGTGGAGAATCCCAGAATGGTTTGGCTTGGAAGGGACCACAGTGGAGCATCTGGTTCAAGCAAGGCCATCCCCCAGCACAGGGCACAGGATTGTGTCCAGATGGGTCTGGAATATCCCCAGGGAGGGACACTGCACCCCCTCTCTGCTCCCCCTGCCCAGGGCTGGGGCACTGCACAGCCAACAAGTTCTTCCTCCTGTGCAGGTGGCACTTGCTGGGCATCAGTTCCTGCCCGTTGCTCTGGTGCCATTGCTGGGCCCCCCCGAGCAGAGCCTGCTCCATCCTCTGCCCCCTCCCTATGCACACCAGCACATTCAAATAAAAAGGCAGCATGATTTACTGCCTTGAAAGGCCTGACATCTATTCCTGACCATGGCACCAAATTCACAGAATCCCAGGATATGCTGAGTTGGAAGGGACCCCCAAGGACCATCCAGTCCAAGCCCTGGCCCTGCACAGCCCCATCCCCAAGAGTCCCCCCTGTCCCTGAGAGGATCATCCCAACCCTCCTGGAGCTCTGGCAGCCTCGGGGCTGTGCCCACTGCCCTGGGGAGCCTGGGTGTACCTCAAGCTGCCAGTCAGGTAAGTCAGTTCAGCTTTGTCTGTGTCAGTTTCCCTGCAGAATATGCACAATGGTTCTGCCTTTAAGGTGTCAGATCTGTTGATGACAGACCATGATGTAAGAGGTATCATCAGTACCAGCTATTTATACTGTAATGCAGTAGGATTTCAGTTTAGGGAATAGAGAACATGAAGAAAAGATGTTAAATGCTTTAAAGTCAGCATTGATTATTATTTTACATATTCATGGACTAAGGAATCCATACAATGCATAAAATAAATTTCTTTTTCAGAAGTTATGAACTCAAGAATGCAGTCTAAAGCATCTAACTGTTAAGTATTATTTTCTCAGGAAAAGGCAAATAACAATGCAATTACCAAAGCAATTCTTCAATTTAAATTTACAGACAAACATTGATTTACTTTATAAAACCTCTATGAAGAGGTACACAGGTTCAGATTGCCTTAAAGAAATAGCCCGTTCTAACAAGTCCATAATTCAGAGTTTATCCCTACTATGGGGAGTTCTGGAGATGTTTACAGTTGCACTAAATCCTTAACAAGTATATACCATACAAAGCACTAAAAAGGAATTTGAACTACCCAGATTTGACATCAATATCAAAATCATAAAAAGGCTGTTTTGCAAAAGAGCATCATCTTTGTCCTTCAGTAGCCAGTTACAAGACATTTAAGGAAAAACAAAAGCCACAGTGATAGACTGAAGAGAAAAATTAAAACTGTGTAAGGAAGTCTCTTCATCCAATATTCAGAGTACTTTCATGTACATCTGTTCTTTCAATTCATGGTTGTATTTGGATGCTGAAAAATGGAGCAATAATATAAAGGCTAGAAAGTACTTGTGAGTGAACAGAGGCAATCACAGCAATTCCCATTTCTGTTTCTGCCTTGCCAATATCAGGCAAGATGAAAGACACATAAAATGTAGTATTTTAAGAAACATTCACAAAACTTTCTAAGTATCTGAGAAAATTTCTAAAGACCTAGAGAGGAATCTCATAATACAAAAAGCAGTTTTCCATTATGTAAGGAAGAGAAGCCAAGAGATGAAAGAAGTGAAAAATTTACAGGAGAAGACTTGGAGAAGTCATAAGACAGCACTGAAATCCAAGTGTCATGTCCCTGCCTCTTTCTCACACAAGTGGTTTAGTGATTTAAAAGATGAACTAAATGAAAGAGTCAGAGGAACCAATCATGAAGTTACAGATGAGTCACAGAAAACAAGAGCCTCATCAAAAGCTACACCAATGCCAAATTCATCAAAACAGTTAGGGGAGATGAACACTGAAGTACAAAAGAAGTGGAAATAAAAATTGGCAGCATATTTCCAATTTTAGTAACAATAACATCAAAATACTGAACTACTCACACACAAAACCCAAAGAACAACAGTAACTCTGCTCTGTGCTGAGAAGTGATGAGAAACTGAAAAATCTGAGTGGAATAGCATTAAGAATCCAGTATACTTCAAATATTTCCTTCTAGTTTGCCTTTAGTAAGAAGACATGAAAAAACCCTTATCATATAAATGTTGCACCAAAGCAGCTGCCCAGGTTTACAGCCTCTGCTTACTCTGAGACTGTCACCACAACAGCACAACAAACTCCTCTGCCCTCAATACAGTCACTTAACAGCATTATTTTAACAGGCTGTGTATTTTAACCTGAAATCTGGAAGGGGAAGAAAAATAATGATTGTGTATTCCAAATTATAATTCTCTGGGCACAGGGTTACCATATCCTCTACAGAGGAATCAAAATTCTTTGCAGGTTCCAAATCATTAATTCAGCCAGGGAAAGAGTCAAGGCAAAGATATCAATTTCCAGCCTCATATCCATTTAATGACTTTTTTTCCCTTTCAAAACCTTTCTACTGTCCTTAATTTCCTGTTCTATCCCCAGTTTAAAATTCAGAGACCCATTGAGGCACAAAGCCTGTGTGACACTGCTGTGACACAGCGAACAGCTCTGCTGGTGCCCAGCACAGCACAGCCCTTCACACCAGCCCCAGCAGTGCCTTGGCAGCAGTGGATGGGAACTGACACTGATGGGTCACAGCAGTGGAGTGACTACAAGAAAGAACTGAAAAACTTACACTGCAATTTAAAAGTAAAACATTTAGAGGAGGAAACAGAGTCAGGGGTGCAGGAAAGAAAAGCAAAAGCAAAGCCCAGTCAGCAAGGAAAGGAGCACTGGAGAGTGGGGATAGAGTGTGCAAAGAGAATCCACCTGGTCACAGGGATGGTGGTACCTTCTCCATTCATCACTGCATGGCAAGGTTTCACATATGGCTTACAGGCCACTTCTAAGTGCCCAAAGAATTCATCCATCCTCCTTCCAGGAGGCCCTGAACCCCTTCTCTGCAAGGTAAAGGCAGGCCACAATAGTGAGGAATTGCAGGAACACTACACTACCTGCACACACATGGACCTCCCAGGCCCAGGAGAGCTGGGAATATGCCAAAGAAATGGTCGTGAAAGACAAGTTGCTCCCAGCCAGAAGAGAAGATGATGCCATAAAGCACCAATTTCGGATGGGGTGGTTGTTTTTGGATTTTATTTGTTAAATGATGAAAGGAGTGAAAACCTTTTAAGCTTAAGTAAGAATTACATGAATTGAGAATGTAAATTTAGGAACAGTCTTGGTCACAAGGAGAGAATATTACAAATGTACTTGCCTGACAAAAAATTTAAAGATAAAAGATAAATCTTACATTTAAACAAAACTTTCAAAATTGCTTAAGGTGTGTGCTATTCAATTCCCATCACAGTGCAAGAAAAATAGGCCTCCAAATCCCCTGACAAGGCTTTGAAAATCTTTTCCTTATGTGATGCTAAAGTTTCTGTAAAAACAGAGACAGCAATTTGTTGGCAGGAAAGCTCTGCACAGCCATGTTTTAATTATTTCTGGCAGATTATCATCACTTACCCTGAGAGCTCTCAGTGGCTCAGACAGCAGTGGGATATATACTTTTCATTAGAGCTGGACAAAAGTGAATAGTTAAAACAGCACATCCTATCATGAGTAAAAGTAGTGAATTTTAGTTTGCTGTGATTCATGGGGCCATATCAATATGAATGTTATGAAAAATATCCACAGATCCACACTTTTTATACTTATGTCTTACTTAAAACCTTGTCACAGGGAATCCCTCTATTGATATGGATGTATATGTGCATCCATCAGTGACATCCAACAGCCAGGTTTGGACATGCATTTATTCATATTTCAGTTATTTTATCATGACCAGAAATACTGAATATTTGGGCAACTATTCTGTAAATCCACCTCATGATAAATCACTTCCATGTGAATTTGATAATAATTGAAAAGAACCCAAAGAGGTTCACAAAGGGTAAGGGATGAAAAGGAAAGGCACTTGCAGCCAAAATAAGGAGAGGACACTTTCAGCCAAATGCCCAGGACAGGCCTGAGGAGCAGATGGAACTAAAATTACTCCAGTAAGTCTCAGTATGTCCTTGCCTCTCACCCAGGCAGGGAAGGATCCAGGCAGGTAGGCAGCTACTGCTCAAAGGGATGACCAGTGAGGGAGGGGACTCTGCTGGTTCTGAGTGCAGGGCCTTTCTCCTTGTCAGCATCCCCTTACAAGTAGGCACAAGAACATGGGATGCATCTGTTTGGGAAGTAGGAGCAACAAGGACAAAGAATCCCAAAGAGATGGAGGAATAGCCCATGCCTTTGAAAACCAGTACCTTGGAGCAGTAGCTTAGTTTAAAGAAACTCCAAGGACTCAGGTTGGGACCTTAAGTCACAGTCCTTCTCCAGAATCATGTCACCTACTGCAACCCTGCTGGATCCTTCAAAACCCCACTGCTCCCTCCTGCCTTTCTTCACCCTCACCCAACTCTCCCCAGCTTCCTCCTGGAACTTTTGCTACTGTTGCTACAATGCTGAACAGGGCTGAGAAGACTTCAGATGTTGTACAGATTAGAAAATTCAGTTTAAGGGTAGGTCTTCTTTTTGTTGGCCTTTCCCCTCCCACACACACCTCTGGTAGGATTGTGGCCAAAGCATTCAAACAGTGCATATTGGAAGAACCATCCTGTAAAATTTCTGGTAAGACTGTGATGGAAATGCAGCCATTAATAGATACTCTGGCTACATAAAACTGTTCCCTCAAAAATAGTTTAACAGGAATTGAGTAAAAGGTACATTCATCAACTTCCAATGGAAAGGTAATACAAGGTCTAGGATCTTTTGTGACAGTAATACTTGGAGGTCTGAAGTACACCTATTACAAATGTACACCTACCGACAAATCTCAAAATATTTCTGTATGTAGAAAAACATATATTTCTTACAGCCTTTAATCCATGAATTTATCAGTGGCACTGCAGCTACTGGTAGCTATGATACAAGTACTTCAAACTGGTTTTTGTTAACAAAATAACTCATTGGGTTTGACCACCAATGTTCCACTGCAAAGCTGCCACTAACGAATTCCAAAGAACACATTAAAGCTACAGGGCAAAATGCCATTTTTCCACCTTAATATTACTGAGCTCACATCAGACTTCAGGAAACTGGAAATTCCTTGTGTCAACTAGTAAGTAATCACAAGAAGAGTTTAAGTCTCTAGTAGCAGAACAAATAGTAATTAATATGTCCTAGAAGACTATAACTTGTTTCACTACCATGAATTCAATTGCTATGAATATACTCTTTACACTGAGTATAAAATGCTTCCTGTGTGCATCCTGCATTGAATTCTTGATGAAATGAAAAACAGCAAAGTGGAAGGAAATAACCTGACAGTGTCTTTTGATCATCCCCCAGTGCTAATGGCAGGCTACCATAAGGTACTTTCTCCAACACTTTTGGATTTGAAAGACTTAGATGCCATTAGTCAGGCAAGAATACTCTGTCAAGTACAACTCCTCTATCTCACATAACATCTGACATTCACAAAGCAGGAACCAGACAGTCTCTAATGCTGTGCAGTTCCTACACAGGAACACCACCACTCAACAAAGTGTGCACTAAAAACTCCCTAGGGCTTCCTTTTAACCTGTTGTTAAGGAATAATATCTCACAAATTTCATCTGCTTAAAGACAAACTGGATCTACGTAGGGTAAGACAGAACAGTAGACTTGGGGCTTCCTCAAATACCTGTGGTTATAGCAATGACTACTTCCACAGGAGAACAGGCTCACAGTCAGGGATCCTGCCCACTGATGCTCCAAATGTGCCAGGAATAGTCTCAGTAACAGAGCACCAGGAATGTTGCCAGACTGGACTGACCCATCACACCCTCAGGTTTAGATTACACATCAATATGTTACGATTTCACACCCAGACCTTCCACCTGCAATGCTGCAACTGGGAAGAAGCTCCTTTATTTTAATTGACACACACATGACTGTGTTTATCCAGCACATTCACAGCCACCTCTTACAGTCACTGCCTGAAATGTCCATTTCAAGCTGTAACATCCATTCCATCAAATGAAATGATCTTCAACCGAATCAAAGAACAATTTGTGGTTTTTGGAAAATACAGTAAGCCATGAGGAAAGAGAAAATAAACCTGCAGTGTGTAATCTGAAAATCAGTGCTGATTTTTGCTTTTTATGTACCTTGTTTTCTTTTAAAATCTTCCATGTAACACTAGAACCTATTAACACTAAAACCATATTTTTTTTTCTTAATTCACAGGAGTTGTGCAAACACAGCCCTATCCAATCTAAACAGATGTAGGACTGCTCATACAACTTGTTAGATGATATGTTATTTCCTCAATTAGAAAACATAGGGATTTCATCTGAATATCAACTATGAATAGAAAGAGAAGGAAACTGATGCATCTGGTATCCAAACAACAGTCCTCTTCCTCCTCTTGCCTCAGTTGTTCAAGTTTCACTGCAGTTTGAAACAAGAAAACAAAGCCTTGCCCCCACACACCTCATGAGCTGCTCCAGAAACTCCACAGTAATAACATCAATATTTTTACATCCATTGCCCTCCCTACCTGTCTTCAAAGCATAGTCCAGATAAATATCAAGGTTGGATGGGTACTATTGTTATCCTAAGGCAAGATATAACACTCAGCCTCTGGTCTTGAGGAAGCAAAGCATTTATGCCTTGTTTTCCACAGAAAAGTCAAGTCATAATAGAAAATGACATTGTTTTAATTGCTACTATTTCTCAAGGTTGGCAGCAAAGACAAGTCGTGTCCAATACCCTCCAAACAGGTTACGGCCAACCTGGTGACACCAGCAGAGAGTCACCTCCAGTGGGTCAAAGTCTAAGGGAAGTGTTTAAAGGTCTTGTAAGCCAGATTTGGAAGACATGACAAGTAAATGACAAGATGTGACACCTTCCTCACTGTAGAACAAACATATTTGTTTCTTTTTCTCCAGGCACACACAGATCTCATTGTCTCCCAGGGCCTCACCGATTTTTTTAGTGTATATTCACAATTTTTCGGAAGGATCATTTTGTTGTGCTTCAAGAGCAAAACTGATTTTAGATGAAACTCTTTTTGTGTCAGGAGAAACTAGCAAATCTCATGAAGGCCATACATAATAAAAGACAAAATCCTGGTAATTTTGCTGGCAGCAGATGCACGAGAAAAGGGAGTAATTTTCTAAGAATATTCTTAAAAGAGAGGACTGCAACACTCATCTGCCAGAATAAAACACCACCTTATTCTGCCAAATGCCAGAGATGAGAAGGAAGATGATGCTAATACCTCTTGTTTCCTTCAGAAGGAGCCCTTATAATCCTCCTCTATCACTGTGTATTTTTAAGACAGCAAATTCTGCCAGACCTTGAATGAAAAAAACAATCCAAAAGAGCCTTCCCAAAACAAAGGAAGATTAGTTTAACTCAGTCAGTTCCCCACTTTAAATTGCCATGAAGCTTTACAGGCAATTCCACTGACACCTGAGGGTGGAGGAATGGGGAATGGGAGGGATGGGGACTGCTTGGGTCAGGCTGTCACTGAATCAGAGCCTGGGAGATCTCAGCTCTACTTTCCCCTGAGCCGTTTTGAGAAGGGACACAGGCACTGAGTGGGGGAATATCAACCTGCAACTGTTCATTTAGAGGCCTGCAGTACCTTCAGAAAATACCTTCTGAAAAGGGCTATCCCTTAATTCAAATAGTTCAAATTCACAGAAAACATTTTTCTAGCAAGGAACAAACTTAAAAACGAAATAAAATGTGGATTTTATGTAAAAGTTAAAGACAAAACAAAATACAGAAGAGAACCCAAGCACAAACTCAGAGTTTTGTCATAAATGCTTCCAGGACATGCTGTCACCTGTTGTTCCCAAGACTTCGGATATTCAGGCAGAGATGTGGAAATAAACGTTTTAACAATAACATACTGTAGATATTTACTAGCACCAACATTTTCAGGTATTCTAAAAACTTACTCATTTTGATGTTGCAGGAGAAAAGTACAGGCATAAGTACAGCTCTTGTAAGAGAGGGCTTATCTTGGTGTCTTGTGATTTGGGGACTGAGGCTTTGACTTGCCCTTGCATAGATTTCTTCCCACAAAGGAGATGTAAATTTTCATATTAACCTCACTTTGGTAGTCGCAGAACAAGACAGTCCCTATTCAAAAAAATCTGGTATATTATAAAAAAATCGCAAAAGGATGAAGTAAACATCCCTGTGTTGGTCTGTACTCAGTGGGATTTGATTCAACACTGTTCCTGAGCTTGCAAGTTCTTGTGCTGTCTGACAGAGTCTGGTAAATTTGGTACTTCTCAGACATTGTTTTGTGTTCTTGAATGGAGAACAAAGGCTTTGTCAGCCAAATAACCTGTAGTTGTGCACTTCTTTTTATTTGAGATCCCAGACACCTATTTCCAGCAGGGTTCTCTCAGCATCCTGCCTGCCAGACCCATCTGTGGTTAGGACACAATAAGAAATGCAGAGGACACAGCAAGTATATTTTTTCCTTACTGTGTAATCTCAGTAAAATCTTCTGGTGAGTTTAGCAGCCTCACATTTAATTTGAATAAAAACATTTCGCTGGGTTAAATCAACTTCAGAAACAGGCGACATGAACTGCAGAGCTGCTGCTCGGGCTCTGCCACTCAGACATCGCCACTTGCTCGTGGCTGAGCATAACACACATCTCCCAGTCCGGGGTGTCATTCCAGCCCTTCTAACCTTTAGTGACACTAAACCGGATATTATGGGCTACATGTAATTCTTCTTTATGATGTGATCAAGTCAAGCACCAGCGAGGTCTGGGCGAGAGCCCCCAGCGCCGCTCGCCGCAGCTCCCAGCGGTGAAAGCCTGGTGCCACCTACTGCCCGCTGCCTTCCCTGACACCCTCCTCCCATCCCCGCTCCGGCCACCCCGGGGCTTTGCCCCTGCACGTTCTGCCCCAGCCTCCTTCCTCCAGCGATGTCACCCCGGGACTTGGCTCAGAAACCAAACCCCCCGCGTTCCACCTCCGAGGGCGACAACAACGGTTGTATTTCCACGTCCCGAAGACTTTAGTTTAAATTCCAGCGTGATAAAAGCACGAGTAAATAAAGTTGCAGCTCTAACCAGAAACTGCACCAAGATCGGGGATAACTTAATTTGTAAGCTAATTTATCCTTTGGTAATGGTATGAATGTAATTTGTGGTGACAAAATCAGTAGTGAAAGGACAATCAAAATATGAAAGAAATAGTATATAATGTAGTCGTTTAAATGTTGCAAAATACAACATTCACACTGTAAATGAGAAGTTATTGTTTATAGTAATTAAATATAATAATAATATATTAAAATATAAAAATAATATCTTCCACTTCTACAAAAAACTCTGCTCCCTAAATAGTGCCCTGCTTAAATGCTACAGCAGCTTCAATTTCAGCAATGTTCAAACATTTCCGTATTTGATACAATGACAAGAGGAAAAGTGACAGCAAGGAATGCAAAGCCATCAGCAGCCACCCATGTGTGTTCCGAGCCCCCCTTCCCGCGGAGGGAGAAACGAGAGGGAGCCCTGTCTCCCAGCATTGTGCTCTGTTGTCAAACCAGGCTCCCCCCACATCAGAGTTTAACAAATAAAATACTAAAACAGCAGTCAGTGTTGACAAAGAGCAGTGCTTTAATCCACAATTATCCTTGTAACTCTTACTACTCCTTTTATCATCCATTAGCTTTGATTCCCATTATCCCATCAAGAACTGTGTCAACGCTTTTGTCCCTGGGGATTTCCCACACTACCAGGATCTGACAGCCAAGCCTGAGTGCTAAGCAGGATCATTACCTCTTAAATCCACTTATCTGATCCACTGAATAGTAAATTGAAAAGCTCATTAACAGCAACAATCTGATTTGTTTTCACGTGTGACAGGGTCATTCCAAGTCAGCATGAATTCAACACTTGCAATAAAAACTACCCTGATCTGTCGTGTGACAAATAAGCTGAAATAAATGTGATCATTTAAACACCTCCTTCAAAATAATTTTTAAAACCCACACACGCTCTTAGCATGTACAAATAGAAAAGTAAACACCCTCCAACCACTGCAATGCAATGCCCCTGGACTTTTAAGTGCTATGAAAAATTAATGATAAAGCATTTTGGATGTATAATAATAAAACACACTTCAACAACAATGGCTATGCTACATATTCAAAAGGCAGAGAAAACCCCTGATGAAAGGGGCCAGAAAGGGCTGTGGAATCACAGGTGGAAGTGGTCTCATCCTCAGGTTGGGTCCCACACAGAGCCACGGGCAGTAGAGGGATACAGGTCTCAGCCACACACCCTCAGTGCTCCTCCCTTCCTTCTTCCAGCAAGGAACAGCCCAAGGTTTACGTTCCTACTGCCCTCCAGACACTTCCAGTAAGGAGCAGGGAATTAACTTCCAGTAGGAAACAACTGGTTAAGACTCCTGGAAAACTCTGACACAATCAGTCCCAAATCCCTATAACTGCAAGATTTACAGCTTCCAAAAAACTTTGTGTGTCAATAGAGGGCTATGTGACCAAGCCATGGTATGGCAAAAGATATCAGCAAACAGCAGTAACACACCATGCCCTTCTCATCCTTGCACAGCTGTGAACGTGAGAGAAACATCTGCAGAAGGGGAAACAAAAGGGGAAACGATGCTCCAGGAGCTTCACAAGTACAGGGACATCCTCGTGGTCCCCCACACAAGCTGGAGCTGGTCCCACCCTGCCCTCCATCCCCCAGTGCCATTGCTGTGCTCAGAGGTGACAGCAATGGCCATGGCAGTGAAGAGAAAGAACAGGCCAACAAAACACCTTCAATAATAATCAGTAATAATTTCAAACACACTGAACCAAGTGTGAAAGCCCAAGATTCAGGGATCCTTTTTTCCCTTTGTGCCATTATAGCCACCTTGGTGGAATCAGGATGCTGAAGGAAGACAGCAGGTTCACAAGCTCTGGTGCCAGGGAATTTTTTTATGATCCAGCAAATTTCATAGAATCACAGAAAGGTTTAGTTTGGAAGGGACCTTAAAGCTCATCTCATTCCACCTCCTGCCATGGCAGGGACACCTTCCACTGTCCCAGGCTGCTCCAAGCCCTGACCAGCCTGGCCTTGGACACTTCCAGGGATGGGGCAGCCACAGCTTCTCTGGGCAACCACGTATCAATTGTTCACATTACATAATCATAGACTTCACAACTCCTTGAACTGTTCCTGCTGTGTTCCAAAAGGACAAGAAAATAAAATTGCAGATGCAATGCTTTATAAAGCAAAGTACTTATATGCAAAAACAGACCAAGAAAATGGAAATAATTCACATCAAAACTTTATTTCCCTGTCTTCTCTACTCTTTAGCCTTAAATATGCTCAACTTTGCTTTGCCTTTTGAGGTCTTCTCTTTTTGGCACTATGATTATAACTCAGAAGAAGCTAATTATGTCAATTCTTAAATGTGAAGCAGATTACAGAACTGGGAAGCTCAGAATATGAGTTCCTAAAGGTTGTATGGCTCTGTAATGACAGTCACAGAAATTCAATAACAGCACTGTATGGAATGTACTCAAACGCACCCCATGAAACAAATTAAAACAGAGCAATGAATCTCTCACACTGTGCAAATAAGAAAACACAAGAAAATGTTGGTTTCTATATGTTTCATAAGGGCTATTATAATGAATTAAGATTTTGGATAATGAATCTTCAGAAAATTACAGTGAAGTTATTACTCGTAGGCACAGTGTAAATGCTAAAGATATTATAACTTCCTTGAAGCTCTCCAGGCCTCGCTGCAGAAACCTATCACTGCAACATTAAAGTATTTTGTCATCAACATTGAGGGCAAAACCAGACCTCCACCACATTTGCCCAGTCTGACAGAGGTGAAGCACAGGGGAGCCCCTCTGTCCCCACGGCCCCTTCAGGAATCCAGGCAGTGCAGGAGCCACAGTGATGCCACTGCCACCCCCTCCCTGCCTCACACTCCACACTGACTGCAAGTGTTGTCCTCCATGTCCAATGCCTCAACACATCTTGTAATTTCCCCTGCTTTTTAAGTCACACTCAGGTATCTTGCATTTTCAGCACTTAAAGCTCCATTACAACACGGATTCCACATCCCACAGACAGCTTCAGAAAATGGGAACTGAATCCCCTAATTAGACTATCAGAGTGCCAGGTCATTCATCTTTATCTTCTGATCAAACTGAGAGTTTCAAAAGCCTTGGCTTTTCTCTTCTCTCCTTATCAGAGGAAAACCTTGGTCACTTCCACTCCTAACCAGCTTCTCTTATACACAAGTAAGAGCCTAAACCAAAAAAATTAGCTAATCTGTTGGTTTAGAGTTAACTCCCTAAATGAAAAACTCTTCAAGGAAACAGGACATAAGAAAATGCCTCAGTTATTTCAGACAGGATCTCTGAAAATTAAGGTGGGCTTTGTGCTCCTTTGTATGCAGGCTACTCTCCCATCCACTCTACTTGTGTTTGTAAGACCAGAGTACCTACACCAATCATGTAAATGATACACTATTTATTGTCTTACCTATAAACCTACCTTAAGAAAATTATTACAGAAAGTTATCCTCAACTGAAAGAGACCTACTATGAAATAACATTTAAAAATTAGGATATTGTTGTTACAACTAAGTGTTCTATTGTAGGGGAAAGGGTAAATCTGCTGTGTGGCTCAGTCATTGTTATGGATGTTATTTCCCTCTTAGTCTGTTGAAATATTCTGTCATCACAAGCTCAGACACTAAGACGTATTAACAGTTCCCACAAAGGCTGTTTTCCAGGCCCTCTTCCCCAGTCCTTCCCTGTTAGCTCAACAGAGTAAGAGAATTCAAAGTCTGGGGTGCTGGAGTGATTAACTCCCTGCTTCCTGCTCTATAAAATGCTCATGTGGTGCCAGCAATAAACCTCCTCTTACATGGAAATTGATCTCTATTTCAATGACTTTCTCCCAGCTTTTATTTACCTATTTATTTCTTCCTTTCTTAATCCTTATTTTGTGAAAATCTCGACAGGAAGATTTACAGTCCTGCTGAACTTATACAGGAGTCTTACTATGAACTATCTGTTCTTATTACTGATGCAGCATGAGAACCATTCTCTGGAAAAACAGAGAAGGAAAAAAAATGGGTTTATCTGCTAGGTTTTCAGTTAGCCATTAGTTAAAAGAGTGCTTAGCTTTAAAGGTCTTGTTTAGACTTTCATTTTTGTAAAGCACTGTTACAGAGTTTTAATTTCACTATTTCTTCTGTTCCCCTTCAGGGCTTAAAGAACAAATATTATAGTGAAAACTGAGAAATACTATTAACAGCTGTTACTTTTTGAACATCTTCCAAGAAGATTTTTAGCTTTTGAAGCACAGTTCTGGGCTACACTTTCCATCAGAACTACACACTGCACTGCAGAAATTTGAGCCATGTATTCAGTCAAGTATTTGCTTAACAAGAAGCCAAAATGCTGCTTTCGAATCCTCTCATGATTGAAATGAAGCATCACTGTACAGATTACAGGAGTAGATTTGTGCCAGTCAGAACACTCCAAAAGATACAGTGTTATAGGTACTTCAGGAGCAGTAATCACACGCTGACTTGCCCCTGTAACTATTACAAGTGTCCGACTACATTTTATTCAGATGCTTAATTGTATCTAAATGAGTGGCCCACTCAGAATACTTATGTGCAATAAACATCAATGCTGAAGCATCAACACCAGTTTGGCACTTAAAACCAAGTAATAAAAATCAGGGCTACTCAGTGTAGCTCTAAAATTTCTATATCCAAAACTATTTCACTGTACTGACTGACATCACTGCAGGTCTTCTGCATCAAGCCTCAAGCACATGAAATTTAGTGGGATCACATATTTTGAAGAGGTTTTGCACTGGGGTTGTACATCAGAGCGCTTTTGCACATTTATCCCAGGGCATAAGAGAGGTGTTACAGCCACCACAGCTAATACCAGCAATTTGAACAACCCTCTTTGGCAAGCCAGAAATAAGATAATTGTTCAACATAGGCCGGCTCCTCTGAAATACTGGCAGCATTGCCTGTAATTATAGACATCTGTCATTGCTAGCCACTCAGTAGTAACCCTGACATCAATATACAACTATAACACCACAGTGCCTGCAGGCACAGCAATGGGAGCCAGAGACGAGAGGCGGGCAATCATCTGCCTCAGCCCAACTATCTGTCAAGGCTTCCCAGCCACAAATAGCTCTTACGTTTTGTATCCTTAGGATAATATGTTGATTTATTTTAGATCCTCTAATATTTACAGTCTAGGCCATCTACTAAAATAAAGAAACAAACCTTATGGCTAATGGAGGCAGTTACCTCTCAGAACCATCACGGGGGATCACGGCTCAGCACTGAGCACCCACGGCGCCTGCAAATGCACCTGTGTCCAAACTTGCCCCCCTCCAAAATCCTGCTCATGTCCGGCTGCAGGGCACAGGCACTGCCATGCTCTCATCAGCCCACATTGTACCAACCAACCTGAAGGAATATTCACAGTTTGAACCGGGAGAGGATCTGTGCCAAAACGAGCACAGTAAGTTCCCTGTGTCAGCAGAGAAAAGAGAAGCTCTGCAGGATTATCATCAACATGCCATTTTGGAAAAGAAATTGCATTAATGCTATAAAGCATGGTTACAGATTAAATACTTCACCATTGCTTAGAGGCAGGCTGATACATGCTGCTAACCAAGAATTACAGCTTCTTGAAATTTACAGATAAACACGGATAATTTCTTTTTAATTCCAAGGTGAAAATCATGCTGAAACCCTCAGTCTCTGTTTTCGTCTTCGTTTGAAAATCCACCTCAGAAAGGGGCAAAAAAGATTGTAGGTTTAAACTAATTAGGAATTAACGTCCTTACAATTACCCTAATTTGTTATTAACAAAACCGAGATTTCTTAGTATGATTCACAACAGCCTGTGCTGAAGAGAAACTATTAATTACTCGACAGACAGTTAGCTTTCAAGTGAGCTGCATTTTAAAAACCTCCTTTAAAATACAATTGCTAAATGCCTTACAGTGCTGTAATGTGAGACAGGTTCAAATCTTATTACTTCACTGAAATTAAAACCTAAGTTTTAATACTGTTCAAGTCGAACAATGATTCCACACTTTATTGCTTTTGAAATCCCTTGATGATCATAGGAAAAAATGCCCTCGAGAAAAAGAGACTCTGTTTTCGATAAACAGAAAATACAGTTTGCACTCTTAGCCTCTTTGTCATCACAAAAAAGGATTTAATGCCAATTCTTTAAAAAAAGACTTTTTTCACAAAATGTGCACCTTGTGTGCCATTTGTAAAATCAGCTCACTTTCTTTTATTTATTACTGCAGCGCGGCAAGGCAATAAAGCAGCTACTGATAGCTAATAAATTACATGCCTTTTAAAACAATTCTCCAGCTACAAAAACTTGTAACTACAAAGGCTTACATTTACATGGTACATCATGTGAAGTGTCTACATTTATGTTCTATTTAACCAAGTAAATAAAAACTGACCCTTTATTAAACAGCTGAGTATGAACCAGGGGCTACATGTCAGATTAAACAAAGGGTAACTTTCCATAACTAACCATAAAATTTGCCTCAGCAGTTCAGGTGAAAAGTATTTTTAAAATAAATCACATTTTTAACTAATGTCCTTCAATCTACCTTCAGGAAAAAAAGTAAGCACCATTTTTCAATTATTGCATGATAACACTGATTTACACCTGAATCTAAAAATTAAATAAGGTTTTCAACAATAATTGCAACATATTACTATAATATAAAAAACATAATTCTCCAGCACATACCATGCAAACCACGATTTGTATTTTTAATTAAACTAAGTATCAGAGCTTTGGGAAGGCATTTTTTTGCTAAAACAGATTTAAAACACAAACGCCTGCAGTCTTATTTCATCATGCATCTCCCCAACAAAAGCTTTAAATTAGACATATCTATTAAGCTTATTGAACTGCTCTTAAATATTTTTGCTCCATGGCCAGCCCAGCTCTCACAGCTGAAGGCACAGAGCACAGTCTTTGCCTTTCCATCTGTGTTATTTTTACACTGAAGTGCTCAACTATTTTCCTACATTTTTTACCTACAGTTTAATTGTCTCACAAATCATTAAACTGAGCATTACATTCTTTTTAATTGTCTCTATATCATCATTCATCTACATTTCAGATGTGTAGTTGTGACATTCATTTTCTCCACTCGCAGTGATTTTTTTTTTCTGCAGCTTTGATTTTGCTTTGCTCAAACAACTTTTCCTCTGTAGTTCCAAAATGGCAGTTTTTCAATTGAACATGAAAACAAACCTTAACTTCCTACTCATAAAAATGTTGAAGATGTTACTATTCCCTTTTAAGAGAACACCCCTGACATGTCAGCAGGACATGGTAGGACTGAGAATTCCTCCCCCAGCCCAACACCCCTGGACCATCCATCACTCCGAGGTGCTGTGGGGCACATCTCTCATTCTGGCTGAGCACTGCTCGATGCAAAATGAGAGGGGAAACAGTTTTCAGACACTTTTCCACTCCTTTAATCCTAGGGCCATCTTTCCCTATGGGAACCAAAGGTTTACTTTGATAATATGTGTTTTCTTCTATTTTGCATCAGCAGCTGAAGTAGCAAACCAAAGACATTTCTTATCTAAAGCAGGCAAAAAAGAGGTTTAAGAAATCAGGTGGCCAGGACAACAAACAAAGCAGAGCCTGTGGTCTCCTAATTCAGGTTAGTCTGTCTACTTCTGGGGATGAAATATAGGTGCAATTTTAAGATGGTAGAGAATAACAAGTGAATGAAGGCTGGTGTGTCAGTATCAGGAGGGTCTTTTGAGGAGCAGGGTGTCTACAAAGCACTGCAGAGTGGGGAGGGAATTTAACAGGACCCTTAGAAACAACTGTTTAGTTCAAGAGGAGTTACAGACATTTTTAAATATAAAAACACATAGTGATACTCAGACACAGAAAATTCATCAACTGCTAATTTAACCCAAGAATTTAAACTAAAACACAGGACACTGAAATCAAGCAAGAGCTTAGGAGAAAGGCATGACCTTGTCTGACCTATGAACACAAACTATTTGAGAGGTTTATTTTGAAGAGAAAATTGTTAATATTAAGCTTTTGCTGAAATTAAGCAACTAAAAATATAGCCAAAATTTGACACAGCATACTATGAGTCAAGGAATTCCAAACACATGTACACTGTACAGATAATACAGCAATAGATCCAACTCTGGATCACCAGCAGGGAGCAGGATTATAGTTACATGAGTATTTATTGAAAAGCTTACAAAAGGAATAAAAACTAATGAAACAAATCAATCAAAATTGGTCAAGAAACTTGATCAATGATTATTCTCAGTAACACATGGGAAATTTCAGACTTCAGTCTCTGAGGTTAAAGTCAGAAACTAAGAGTGACACCCTGAAGTTGTGCACAGGGAAGCACACGGGCTGCCTTGGCTCTGGCTGCAGAAATACAGACTGTCACCCAGGCTGAGAGGGGAAAATGTGGAACAAAACAAATAAAGGCCATGTCCCCTGGATGAGGCACACAGGAGTAAACACAGCAACAGCCCCAGTGCCCCAAGAGCAGCACCCACAGCAGCCCAATGTCCTCCACACACCTGCTCCTGCAGTGTGGCCACATCATCTGCATGTCACACCCAGGCCTTCATGCACTGTCATCTTTTTACAGTGTGACTCATAGTAATGGTGTTTAATGACACAAAGAGCAATATTTTGGTTCATTTTGCTGACCTCTTAAGCAAACAGGATCATCACATCTACGCAAAGATGAGAGACCACAACGCTGTCAGACACAGCTTCTCCCCAGTTAAAGAACTGGGAGCACCTCATCAGCAGAACTCTAACGGTGCATCAGCTGCTGACTCACCCCTATCTTATTGTAAGGTATTGTAAAACTAATTTTTTTAGCTCCAACAGCACATATATTGAGTGATTACATCAAAATCTAAATAACAATCTAAATGTTATTGTTATTCAGCAGATTAGAATGAAATTGGTTATTAAAGCAAATGCAAAACCAGAATGGACTTGTGCTATTAAGAGCTCATTCAAAGATGGTCTCTTCCATTAATATTATTTAAATCATCTGTTTCTTTGTATACTCTTACAAAATCTAAGCCAATATGATTTTATATTGACCTACATACCAAGGTTTCTACATATCTTGTGATAAGCCACATCATTGTGAAGATGATATCTATACAAACCATTTAATACTCAAATTGATCTAAAACCTGCTTCAGAAATAAAACTTCTGGTCCCAGAAGACATCTTTCTCAATAGAGCTCCACGCCTCAAGAAACAACTTGTCAGTAGTGAGAATGCTCTGGAGAAATAATATGGAACCTTCCTCATGGCCTTCCTAACTGCACTTCTGTTGATCCAAATTGATGCCAACTACTGGCTCCTCCAACAAAGATGATACAGATGAAACCTCTGTTAAACAGAACACTGAAATACTGGGGTATTTCCCCCTTCTTGCTTCAGAAGATGGGCAAGTGGAAGATGACAGAAAACTGTTTGCCTTTGTCTCATGTTTAACAAGAGCACATTTAAGCCTGAAAATGTACTTTAAAAATACATTCCTGTATGTGAAACAGATCCACATCAGATCATTACTAACATTTTTTGATTACTCTGTGAGCAAACAAAAGCAAATATCAGAAAGATCTCTGCATAGCCTGATAGAAATAATTTTGTGAGGATGCACATATCTAATGAAATATGAAGCATTGCCTAAATGCTGTTTGTTCTGCAAATTTGATTTCAGGATATGGAAAATGGTTATAGACAAGATAAGAGTCTCCACTGCCCCAGCCTGTGCACTGCCTGGGTGAGACCACTTATCACTGCTCCTTCCTGGACAGAGATGCACCAGCTTCTTCTGCCTTCCACTAATCCAATCAGGTATGAAAATCACACCCTGGTACAACACTCACTGTCCAAGTGACACAAACCTGGACTAGACGCTCTGGTGAAAATCTGCATTTTTGTTTGAACTGAAATACACATTTCTCACAAGTGGAAAAAAAACCCCAGCCCTTCCAGGTTCAAGCACTCCACAGAAGAACCCAAGTCATCCTGCTTTAAATATTAAGGTTGTGACTTTATCATTTTTTGAACACATTACACACAAGCTCAGGAAGCCAGGTGGCTCCTGGGGCATCTGTAGATATTATAAAAAGGGACATTCAACAATTAACAATGAATTAGCTCTTGACTTTGTTGTGTGAAAGAAACAGAGTTGTGACAGCTTTTGAACACCTGAGAATAAAAGCGCCAGTTGGCCGCAAGGTTTCCACTAAGTCATCACAAAGTATGTCAGCAAAACACAGAGAATGTTTCTCTATCTCTCACCCAACTTCATATTCAGTGCTTTTGGCAAAATATGTTCAAACAAGAAGAGTTTCCATACTATTATTTATTACCTATCTTCACTTATCTGTTATCAACTTCAAGACAGCTGCAGATTTTTTTCAGGGGTGAAAGTGCTGCTATGATGAGTTTTATTCCTAAGGACTGTTGGAAGAAATTTATGAAATGTCTTAATTTAGCTACAGAATTATAGTTTGAAATTAAGAGGAGGATATTTTTCTTTTTTGGCCCGAAATTAACAAACACAGATGCTTCTCATCTTGCTCCCCAAATCTATTGCAGAGCCACTGCTGTACTAAGAATTAGGCACAACTTGTATGTATGAGTAACGTCACAGTAAAACAAGCAGAACTGTAATGATCTCAATTCCAGGCTGATGGTCTCCAATCCCAGTTTGCATTGCACTCTAGACCCTGGAGCAAGAGAAGATCCCAGGCTCTGGCAGATGAAGTGCTGGGAATGAAGAGCAGCCTCATGTCACTCCACAGTTACAGCTCATGCCTGTAACGCCTGATTTTGGTTAGGAGAGGACTGTGCTTTTAAAGAAGCATTTCTAGGTGCTCTCTCCTCCCTTAAAACACAGCATCACAATGTGTTTTAAGATGGCTTTATAGGCATTTCTTACCTTAACATGTGAATGGTTTTTAAATGAGGCAGCAGCATGCACAGAGACAAGCAGTGTGTGGGGCTGCTGGGACAGAGCATCCCCAGCAGGTTGAGGGAGCTGATCTTTGCTCAGCACTGAGACACAGCCCAGCTCAGCAACACACTCACTGCTTCTTGGAACACTGACTCTTCTAGCCATAGAAAGTTTTAAATTTAAATCACTAGTGTTAACTCAAATTTAGTTCTAATTTAAGGTTTGGCTCTGAGAATTATTTAAATCACTAATTTATGGGTTATACTTTTATATTAAAGATTGGGAGCAAGAAAAAAGATCAGTATGGATTTTTTTAGTAATTAAAGATACACACAACTAAGTAAAAAGTGGTTTCTTGCCCCCCACTTTAAAGACAGACTGATTTTACTGGACCATTAACCTGTACTTTCAGCTTTCTAGCACCAGGAGAATGGCATAATGCAATCAGAGCAGTATTGCTGTATCATTTCAGAAGTCTGTATTATGAAGAATAAAATTTAAGACACCAGAGAGGGAGGCCAGTTTTTACACAGCTGCACTTTCAGGACCCCCCCCACCCCCCTGCCTTAACTCTCACAGCACTAAGGAATCAGCAGCAGACTCTGAGGTGTGGAGCCCAGGCCAGCACACAGGGACAAACCTGCAAATGGAGCAGGTTTGGAAAAGGAAAAGACAGACCTCCTGACAGAACACGGCACACAGCCCATCACTCTCCTCTTTGCCATCCAGTCTTTGCAGCAGCAGAGTCATGGCACACAAATTCAGTGTATGGCAGGAAGGGGGGGAGGTAACTCCCACACACCAATGAAAGCACATTGAACAGAACTGCCCGCAGCCTGTGGATGCCCAGAAGCTGCTAAATCGCTCATGGCTGACTTAAAATCTACTTTTGTCAAGCTCAGCATCCATGCAAAATTTTTTATTTCAAAAGAGAAGTTTTTTTCAAAAATATTTGAATCTCTCTGCAATGTAACTTTCAATATTTGCACATTAAGTGTTACCTCTTTTGATCTTAAATACGCTCAAACCGGGACAGACGGGTCCAGGATTCATAGGCAGTACCTGGGTCACCTGGAAGCTGCGTGTTCCTGCTCTGGCAGAGGCTCCTCTGTCCTGTGCGGTCCCAGCTATCCAAGGGCACCTTGTTACCGCGCTCCCAACACGGGGAATGCCGCTAGAGGGCTCACATATGAGTAGAATATTCCACACCACTGCTAGGATAGACGGAAGTTTACAGAATCTGCATTGTTCCATTACTAAAATTCTTTTAAACACAAAAAACATCGTTGCCAAATACGTTATTGGGCCACGGTTTAACTGAAGCACAGACTGAAAATGCCCAACAATCGATTGTGAGCTGGAGTGCTAATTCAGCAGAGGATACCTGTATTTTCCTTACAAAATAAACAGCTGCAGCCCTTGTACAGAAATGTACAACACGGTTCACAGTGACTGCAGCTCAGTCAGTGCCATGCTATGCCATGTCATCCTACAATGGTATTTTTTGAACTGCACGTGTTATTGGGATGATTGTATTCAGTAATGGCAAAAGTGACAGAAATTCTGCCTCTGAAGTGCTTCATTAAATAAGAAGCTCAGTGAATTCCATCCTGCTCCAAGCTGGGCAGGTCCCACAGAGGGTCAAGAACTGCCCAGCACCACTGAAGAGACCAACACCCAAACCCACTGCAGCAGCAGAGTAACTGCCAGGACTAACCTTACCCTTCTCCCACAGAGAGAACAAGAGAGGAGATCTGGCTGAACAAGAATCAACAGCAGGGAAAAGAAATACATTATGTATGCACTAGGTATGTACAGCACATTTTTATTCCTGTCCACATTAAGCTGTGCTCCAAGACAGCAAACCCAATGGGAATGAAATATATCCATCAATTATTAAAGGAATTAAGTGGAAAACATTTTGATGCCAAGTGATAGACTCTAAACATGTTTAATTTTAGAGCTAAACACTGCATTTCAGACAAAAATATCAGTTGATGATGCATCCTGTTGGACTTAAAAATCAACTAAATAAAAATTAATACAACAGTGTGAGAACAAAATTAAGAGTCTATGGCAGATGAATCCTCTATTGCACCTGTCTTCTACTGTGCAAGAGAACATCAGCCTGCCACTGATTATTTCTTTTTGACATGATTTATCGCCTACTATTCTTTAAACTTGATAAAGCAAATTAATCTTTGATTGCAGGAGCCACTGGAGGTTGTCATTAGTCATGTAGTTTGGTGAGGCTGCATGTGTTTCATTTACCAGTCACAAAGAAATGAAAGCCCAGCAGCCATCACTGCCTGCTTCAACTGCCTTCCTGACCCACCCAAGAGAAAAGATAACAGAATTCCAGACATGGGATATTAAGCAGCTACTCTAGAACTGACCCACATAAACAGAACAGAGTATTTGCTTTTCCAGAAAGAATGCTGATGCCCTAAAATTGATGTTTATAGGAAGAAAATAGTTTCTAATGAGCAACAATTTGAACACAGAGTTCAAACTAGAAGTCTACACAGTTGTATCAATAACACAATTTGATGTACTAAAAATGAGAAGTGAATCCTTAAATAATTGTGTACTCATCTAGAAGACATATTGGAAAAACCTCACCTTGTCTAACAAACAAGCACAATTTGAAAAAAAAGCCCTTTCATTTCTGGACTAAGGCTGGACCATGAAATCAGCCCCTGAGCTCCCCTTCCCAGCACCTTTCACCTTTCTTTGCACAACACACTCAGTTTTATCACAACTTCCTGTGTCCAGCTCTCCCTGGGCCCACTTTCCCCTGCAGCTCAAATCTCCTGTCTCCCCCTTTCTGACTGCTGAGGGTGGCAGCACCCAAAACCAGGGACAAATGACAAACCTGAGTGAGTTTATTGTCTGGTCTCCACAGCACTACCAAGAGCCACTCTGGCAGTGCCTGGAGCCCATCCAGGAGACCCAAACAGCCCAAGTGCCTTTGTGGGGGTGGTTCTGGAGCTCAGGTAACCAAACTGAGCCACTACACGACACTATCCATGGAGATATTCCCCCAGAGAGGGCCAAGAACTATTTCAGTGAAAAACACCAAGGAAGAAACAGTTTTCCAAATAAGAGGATCTGCATGTTTGGGAATCCCACTGTAAATTCAGCACCCAAGGAGTGATGCCTGCAGCAAAGGGCTACTGGCTGCAGCTCCAGGGTATCCAGTGACACTCCTCACAACAGGACTGTGTGTTTGATACGGCTGGGACACAGACACAGCAGAGACAACATCCCTGTCCTGGGCAGTAACACAGTGTGGTAGATATACCTCGAAAATTGTCCAAAGAAACCTCAAACTAGCCCAGGGTCTCTCCTTCAGCAGCTATTCCAGCTGCCAGTGCTGTATTTTAAAGCAGTTTATTAACTGAAGACATACAAAAGTTGCTACTTTTGAAACTAATCAGAATTTTAATGTATAAACCCCAAACAATCACGGGGTCTGTCTTCCTCAAGTTACAAGTTTAGAAAAAACAGTGTGATGTGCTAAGAAATTCACAGACATATGAAAACAAAAGAATGTCATCAAACAACTCAGGATGCTCCTGAAATCTTGTGTTCCCCCTGTTATTTGTATCAACACTAATTATTGCTACTTTGTGCGTTGAAGAAAAAGCTCGAGCTAATTTTAAAATCTCTGTCTGCAGCTTGAAAGTTAAATAAAGATTTGCAAATTGTTGTGAGATGCTTCATTTGATGCATTAGTTTTTTGTTTTAAAATTGAGTAATTTGGAAGTGTTTATATGAAAGTTACATTTTGCTACTAGAGATGAGATTTGTATGGTAGGATTAATAGTAACAAATACAGAAAATAAATGCAGGAAAAAATCTTCAAAAATATCGCCACAGAATTCTCTGATATTTGAGACATCAGAATAAAGAGTCACTGAACTGTGAATTGTGAATAGTAGCTTTCCATATACAAATGCATTTTAAAAAAGTAATAACTCCATAGTTGTTCTGGTTTTTTCCTTAGTTGCACAGATAATTTTATGTTTATTTAACAGAAATACAAGTACAATAACTTACTATTCATGTATAGATACACACTTATTGTTTGGCTCCATTGAGAAGCTATAAATTTCATCTATTGAACATTAGCTAAAAAAATTACATGTGTTTATCATCTGGATTATTCTCAGATTAATAGAGATAAATGACAAAACATAATCAGCATCAACTCTGCAACTTAATCATTGCATCTGAGCTATAGGAAACACTTAATTACTCTCATTTACTAGGTGCAATCTAATGAGGAGACATTAGCCAAATGAAAAGAATGCAGTACAAACAAACAAAATAGTTATACCATCATTAAAAAGAAACTCTGACAGTGCAGGTGACAGCATATGCAGGATAAATTACCATAATGTCCTAAATGCTGAGCTGTCAGCATGTTAATGCCGCGCTCCGCCGCCCGGGGAGCGCCGGCACCGGGGCCGTCGGAACCGGCGCTCATCAATCACCGCTCTCCAATGCTCCGCTCATTATCCCGCCTCTCCCGGCCTCCATCCTCGGCACACCGAGGGCAGGCAGGCAGGAAACCATCGCTCCCGCCTCACACCGACACAGAGCTGCTTCCAACACCCCTGGAACAGGGGGCAGCCCTTGCACAGGGCAGTCTGTGCTGAGGATCCAGGACCTACCTGTGCCTTCCACAGCAACACACCGAAACAACTCCTGGCAGATTCCTGCCTTCTGCTTGGAACAAACGAAACTCAGCACATTTTCTCCTGCTTACACAGCCACCTACTTCCTTCGACACTCAGCTTATTTGCACATATTTGTATTTTGGAATCTTCCAAGGAACACACAGGTTCAGAAAAGCCCTGATACAATAGCCCAGCTGAGCACACAGGTGTGTCAGCTCTGCATGTGCTCATTCCCACGTGTGCCAACTACCTGACAAGAGCAAAAGCTTGTTTGTTTGCCTACAAAACACACCTTTCCTCCAGCACATCACTGGGAATATAGGGAAAGGCTGAAATCAGGGAACACAAAGGTATGTGGGCTGCATAATGCACATGTCCACTGAAGGCATCATCCAGGCCAGGAAACACCTAAAGAACATTTTAAAGCAGATCCCAAATTCACTAGAAAAAAAGTAGTGCCTTAGGCTATTTATACTTGAGTGTATCTAGATTAAAACAGGCTTCAGGACCTTCCCTTTTTTATTTACTGAGAGAGATGTGCAGATTTAGCACAGTCACAGCTCCAAGTGCAGATGAGGAGAGGTGCCCTCTCCAGCTGGGTGTGGGCACCCTGGGCACAGCACTGCAGCACACCTGGGACCTCAGACACTTGTACAGGGAATACCAAAGAAGGCAATGATAAAATCATTATTGTTGTTATTATTTATTATTGTAAAGTAATAAAAATATAAGAGAACTTACGGCCACCTTGTACCTGGTGTCCTTTAACTTGGAGAGCAGAACCAGATCAGAGGGAAAGAATTCTTGAGTCCTCTTGTAGAGCTTTGAAGACATGTCAATAACAAAACCCACTGGAAAGCAGAGCCTGTGAACAGAGGAATTTGCATGTTCAGACAACATCTTCTCGGTGATGGGGTTTTCTCAGGTCTCCAGAAGTGACTGAACCCTCCAACACACCAAATCCATACTCAGGTCAGTTTAGGTTATGCTGAACATGTGTCCCTTTCAAAGCACAATGAAGCCACTGGCCCCACCAGGAGGGGACAATTCACAAACACAGAACTCTCTCATGTGATCTTTCTATACTATTTTCTACAAGAGAATAAAGTTTTTTAACCACAGCAGTAAATATACTTGAAATATCTCAAAAATGATGACTGAGGATTGAAAAGTCCACTGTGAGGGAGAAAATAAAGAAAATATACACAGACAAACATCCCCATTCCCAGTTTGTGCAGCAGAAACTGTTGGGTGGCAATGACTGGTACAGCTCCCAGCACAGGAACACACAGGAGCTGTGGACAGAGCCTCTTGGCCATACAGAATTACAAGTGGATGGTCAATTCTTGTTCAAGTAGTTGCTTGAGAGTTTAAGCTTGGGTGTTTTCCCTTTCTCTTTAATCAGATAATGCAACTTTTGATCAGCAGTTTGCTTCCAATTGTATTACACAGCACTAAATCACAGCATCAGTCAAAAATTTCTGGACCCAAGGATTTATTTTTTTTTTGTAATACCAGTAGTGGCATGGTGATGAAACTCAGTGGAATAATACCTTTGGTTTTCATTTGACCTTTCAAATTTGCTCTGCTGAGCACAATAAACATTCATTAAACTTGGAGAACTGCAAAGTTTCAGATACCTGGAAGTGGGTCCAGCTGAGAGTTCTGCCATGCACAGACATTCATCTTCTCTTGCCTTTATTTTGAGAATCAAGGTCTTAAGTGATAGACATGCTAGAGAAAATGCAGTAAGTTTGAAAGATGAAACTACTTGATGTGTAACACAGCAACCATAAATCACTTTCAGATTGAGGGAAGAAATGAACTTCAAGAGCATGAAATGATGAACCTGAGAATTAAAGAAATTTTTAGGTTCCCAAATGCAAGAGAAGAGATCCTATTATTAAGGAATCTAATTTTCAGGTTCTGCTGATTTCCATGGCATTAATAATGCTCTTCCAAAGAAGGCCAATGTGCTTTTCCATTCCATGTATCTCAAATATTGTTGCAGAAGCACAATCCATAAAACACTGTTCAGTTTATATTTTATACATTTATACTTCCAGAGAAAACTTTTCCCCTTTCTAACTAAGATGTGAGGGGAAGAAACCCAAATGCACATTAAGGAATCCTGTTATCCAAGACTCTGAGCTTGTGTCTACACATGCTAAAAAAGAAACTGGAAGGGTTTTGTTTGTATAATTCAGGTATTCCCTATGTACAAATGCATTTGAGAGGGATAATTATTTTAACACTACACCTTATACTATTATTCAAGTAGTTCTTTAGAATATCTCTTAGCAAATATCTTAAAAGTCATTGGTTCAGCAGAAAAACAGAAGGAGGAGACAGAAAGGAATGACAGAGAAAGAAATTCAATATGTTTGAATTGGTCTGAATTTGGGTGCTGTTTGGTGCCCTGGTGAGGGGGTAACAATCCTCTGTCAGTGCTTGCACACAGCCCTTGAGAATTCTTGCTGAGCACTCAAAATCCAGACCAACAAAAATGGATAAATCATAAAATCCTGTAGCACCTCATGCAAACTGTACTTTCCTTCTGAATGACACAGAGGCCAGAGCTGCACTCAGGAAAATACCACTCAGAGTGGACACAGAACCTCTGCTGAGACAGCAGAGTGTGAAAATATACAACATTAAATCCTGGTTGAAAACAAAATTACATAATTTTTTTTAAAGCAAAAACTTGAGTTCTACATAGGAATCAGTAATTTCTTTAAAGAGAATTAAATACCTTTTTCTTCCCCTCAAATTTAACACGAAGTGTAACATTTTGAATTCAAGTACTGTGGATGAAATACTCATACATGATGTTCATAGGCTTTTTTAAAATAAAACCGTGTTTAAATTGTGACCTTGGTTAAAAAAAAATTCAACTTTACCGGGCTCCTTCCTTGTGATGACAAATGGTCTCCCCTAAAGGGCCCTTCCTTGGGTGCTGCTGGACAGTCTTAATTAAGAATATGACCAAAGTATCTCTAAACCAGTTAACAAATCCATACTTAGAGAAAATGAAGGAAAAAGATTAAGGGAAATTTAAGAAAAGACTGCTCATGCATGGCTGTGGGTATTATTCATGAGTAAAGACAATAATATGTGAAAGACCAAAAGTACGTTACAAGTCTTCTCAAGAAAGTAACATTTATTGCCTTCCAAAGATGACATATTCTGGTAATTCTGTATTTATTTGTTTAAGTAGGTTTTAAAATCAAATTTTCAGTACTAACAAGAGAAAAGAGCAAATAAGAATTATTGCAGTGCATGCTAAAAATCTTCTATATATTACAGACATGTAGCAGGATTTTTTTTCTCTATCATAAGATATTGCAGGGGTGGACAGATAAATTACTGACTGTATTCATAGAATAATAATGAAAAACTACTCTTAAAGGGAAATCCTTCCAGATTTGTAACACACTGGTGACAGTAGCAATGAACCTAAGGAAAAGCAGTCAGTTTTTGACTGATAGCCTCATTCATTTTTATGATGAATGAAATATATTACAGGGAAAACAAATGTGAAAAGTTTGTTTAAAAATACTCTGTATCTTCGTACAGTGCTGTGTAACAATGAAGAAAATGAAATCTAACAAGATTATAATTTGCTTTGGATACCACACAGTAAGTAGCTATAAAACATTACCCCTGATTAGTATTAGAAATAAATACATAAATTCAGTTTACTTGAGGACAGCTAATAGACTCAGCAGAAAATAATCTCAAATACTGTTTTGAATTTAGGATTATGCTTAAAAGCTGCAACAAATCTATGGACTCTGAAGTACATCAAACTAGTTTTCCACAGACTGAAGGGTTAAGCATGTGGAATATGGACAAAAAGGTTTATATTAAAACCTCAAAACATTGATAAAATCCCCTCATTTTACAGAACACTATTTTCTTTTTATAAACATTTCCTAATTAATTTTTTTAATAAAACTACTTGTAAACTTTGCTAATGACAGACACAGTACTGCTCACACCTTTCTGTGAGCAATGCACCAAAATAAGGTGATATTAAAGCTATGGATTAGCTATTTTTTATAGTGATGATTTAATGACTTGTAACCTCTTTTACAACTTTCTGAGGAAATGAGCAAATCATCATGTCTTTTTATCCCTGAGAAGCCCTCTTTGGGCAGCTATCAATGGGGTGTGAGTGTAATTGATAACCTCAGCTGCTCTTACATTCTGTTACAAATCCGGGTTCACGAGGTTAATTGTGGCCCGGCCGCAGCTCCCTCCGCACGGGGCCGGTGGCTGATGAAGATGCACAGCCCTGTCCCCGCAGCGGGACCTGCCCCAGCCCTGTCCCTGTCCCTGTCACCGGCACCCACAGCCCGGCCCCGGCTCCCAGTGTCCTTCCAGCGCCTTCTGCTTCACCTGCTTTATTCTGTTAAACGCGGGGATCGATAATTGTGTGTCAATCCAAAACGAGTTACCGATTAATATCCAGCAAAATCACCACTGAGAAGGGATCGACACTTGGTTGTGTTTTCAGTCCCCTGCTCTGTGACACTGAATTCAGTGGTGCAGCAAAGGGAAGACATGCAGGCACAACAGACATGCATTTTAAAGACATTGAAAATTACCATAACAAACCACTCATATGGCAAGGGAAATTAAAACAAGCATTACATCATAAATGGGCAGTTCAATGACTTCATCCAGAAGATCAGCAGAAGTAAGGCCTTCTCACACACTTCAAGCATAACATGCAGCTGCAGTGCAGAAAAAGGGTTTATGATTTAACAAAAATCTGAGATGACAGAGCAGAAAAATCATGGGACCAAGTGCCCCACTCAGCACTACAGCAACTGTACCAACCTCACACTTGTAGCCCACTCACCCACTGTCATCACTCCAAGAGCAAGAAGGAATGTGCTGCAGAGCACAGTGTGCTTTGTTCAGTCTGTGCCTCCATGCAAACTGCAGCTGAGGCTGCAATCTCAGGGATCCTCAGCACCACAGTCACTGGTGGGGTGCACTGGAGAACAGCATTTTCAAATTTAACCTGACTTATATTACAGAGTGCAGATTGATAAAATCCTCCTTTGACTCTACATTGCACTCATGAAAACAGCAATCACTGCCAGCTCAGGAGGTAAATCAGGCAGAGAAAAGATAAGGGCAGCAGCTGCATCTCCCCAGCAGTGCTGCTCCACTGGCAGGAGCACAACTTCCTTCTGCACAAGTCCTATCTTCCTTTTCTCTCCAACTGGAGAATACATGATTTAGTGGTAATTTTCAGATAGAAAATGGAGAGAGACATCTCATTATTTATACTCTATATTCATAGATTCACAAGTATTAACACAAGACTTTAAAAGGGAAACATAAAATTAACTTCTATACAATCATGTTAAAGAACAGTTAAAGTCTATAAAGAGACCCAAAATATCTAGAAGGGACCTTGTGGATGCTGAAAACATTTTCATACCAATACAGGCAACCATGTCCCTTAATCCTCTTATAAATCACTCAGATTTCATTTCAAAATCTGTTAATAATTTTCCCTCCATAATTCCCCCTCTGGGAGGCTCTTCTGGATGGGTAGAAACCATTTTTGAATTTCTAGCCAAAGGTTATTGATAGCCATATCCATTTGTTCCTGTGCCAGCAGCATCCTTAGTTTAAAAAGCTCTTTTCCCTCCCCAGCATTTTTAGCCCTGTCCCTTCCCTCCCCCACACACACTTAGGGCGATCGATCCCCCCCAGCCCAGGCAAGGGCTCTGTTTGATGTCAACAGCCTTGCTGCTCATGCTCTCTGCTCTGGAGGGATCTCTCTCAAGCAGCTGAAATAACCACAGGCAAAGCAGGGGGGGTTCACACAGCTGATACTTCACATTTGCCATGGGACCAAGGAGGTAACGTTTTTCAAGGTAACATAAGCTTCATACATGGGTTTAAAAAGGAAAAATCAATGGAAAAAAATAAGGTTTACAATTTGCTACTGAGGCATTCACTGGTTAATCAATTCATAGAAAACTTATTCATCTTCAGTAAAGCTACCTGAAATTATCACAAAAAGGCTAGTACAGAAAATCCATACTCAACATTAATACGTGGCAAATATTAAAATGAGAAGACGCATATGACGCTGGAAGATTGAAAAGCATAAAAAGAAGTGCTGGCTACCCAGGCAAAACCTCCAAAGAAGTCCAAACTTCTGGCCCAGCAAGACATGTCTCTGCTCCAGCATCAAGTATACTCTTGACAAAGGCAAAACTTCAGCCTGCCATTACAGAGCAGAATTCTCTGAATATATCAAAATTGCTGCTTAACAGTGGCAAATCAGGACCTGATCAGCTAAACTACTTAACATAAGCTAAAGACAGGGCATATGGTGTAATTCTCCTTTTCTGTTCTTTTTTGTTGTGTGTTATTACTTATTAAAGAGGAGTTTTTGTATTCAAGGACATCAAAGTCATCCAAAAATAAGGTTCCATTCCTGAAATATCCCTGCCATTTCTGCTAGTTTAGTTTTATGTTAAGAGAAGATGAGACTACCTACTGCCATAAAAATCCACACAGTGGATGAAATGCAGGGAAATGTCTGTCCTGTTTGGAAGGTTTTCCTTACCTTCCACACAGTGTTCTCACATTTGGGCTCTGCAATGCATTAACTGGCTGAGGAGGCAACATAAACCCTCCTTGTACAAACACAGACTCTTCATGCAGGTAAATCAGCCCAGGGGTTTCGGGAGGGCTGCCAGGATCAGGCTCTGTCCCACTCCCCCACTGCAACCCCAGGGCAGCACAAAGCCAAACGCTGCACCAGGAATACGAGGAGTGGCTCTAAATGTTTTTTGCCACTCTGTACTCAATACAGCTAATCAATTGAGATAAACTACGGAAAATATTCCATCAGTTGCTCTGTAATAACTCCAGTTTAATAATCCTTGAACACAGTTGCAGCCAAAGTACTGCAGCCTTAAATCAAAGATCACTTCATATCAGGAGGTCTTAAGGGACAATTTTGTCTAAGAGTATATGTGGCATGCTTAGATATTAGCATAAAACTAGAGTTGCTACAGTTATTTTCAATACAAAAGGTTGTCTACAAATCAAAATTAAATCCCCTTCACTTTATTCAGAGTAAATGGCTGTATAAGGATGCAAACAAATTAACTGAAAGCTTGAAAGTCAAGTTCTCTATTACTATTTAACAGCAACTTTACTATATTTGAATATAATTTACTGTATACTTAGCTGTTTTAAAATGGAATCCAATACTGTATAATAAAACCCCAAATAGCACAACAAATGATTGATGATGATGCAAATGTACGAATACTTGAGTCTGAATAGTGCTGTTTCTGGATATATTGCTAACTACTGTACCAGCCTAACATCTAATAAATCATTCATGAAAAGCCAAAGTACACCATTTGCTGCAACTGCTCAAAACCTGCCTGTCTCTAAAGGCCTGCTGGATGCAAAGACTTCAGAGGAGCTCTTACTCCCAGTTATTAAAAGTTGAGAACTCTCACTTAAATTAAGGTATTTCTATTGACACAGGGAAAAGAGCTAAAACTGAAAAAAGTTCTAAGCAGCAGCCATTACAATAACAGAATAAAGACAGGAGTTCATCAGTTTAAATCCCATCAAATACAGGTATTTTGCTGACCATCCATTAATGAGCAATGTTATGAAGTAGCCCCACACCTCTGCGTAAAACATAAACCATCTGCAGTATCCCAGAGACAGATCTATAATATCATCTGTGTAACAATGATGAAGTGCCCTATGCAGAGTGTTCTATTTGCAGAGGCAATTCATGGTGCTGGGCAAAAAAATGCTGACACTCAGAGAAGATATTTTCCCGTAAAAGGTTGAAGTCCTTAAGCAGCAAAAAACACCAACGTCCATCATCTTTAAACTCTATTGATTTCTGGTGAAGATTTAAAAGGCTGTTTACTTATTTCCCATCATTTCTGTCGGAGCTGTAACAATTCTCTTCCCACTGAATAAACCTCTCATGATCCTCTTGGTGATTAAGGTCAGACAAAATGTCAAACTCCTAATGCTAAGTGCTTTCACATTAAAAATTAATACCAAATCACCAAGTTAAATCCAAACAAGAAGTCAGACATGTAAACAGAACACAATAAGGGCAATACTGACCATTACAAAAAGGGCTATAATGCATACATGAAAAAACACTTGGCAACAGGTAAGAGCACATTCTTTCACTTTTGCATCTTTAACCCCCTTTCTTATCTTAGAGTTATTGTACTATGTTTGACACAGTCCTTTTAAAAATCCTTTTTCCATTAAAGCTTCCAGTCGTCTCCTCTATTTACCCCCAAATGCCATTTACTATATGACACAAGTATTACAAGGATTGTTTTTATTTCATTCTGAACTTCATCCAGGAAGCAAGGATTATTTTTACAGCTGCTGCTGAATACAAAACCAGTATACAGGTAACCAAAAGACATCCTAACAACCCCCTAAATCAAACTCAAACTAATTGCTAATTATCTGTGCAGTATTTTAGACTAGGAACCATTGACTATATACACACATGAACAGAGGAATGCAGAACACAGCCCTGGAAGAGGCTTCCCGTGGCTTTTTATCCAGACTGCTGCTACTTCAGGCAATCAGACCATATTACTTTTTTCATAAACTTATCATGTTCAATCCTAAAACTAAGTACTGTCTTCAACCTTTTAGACAGTTACTCAGGAAAAGAATCAAACCATCGAGTCAGAGCCAAATCTGCAGGGTGATTAGAGGCCTGCAAGTAACTATATAATAAACCACAAAGGTAAATCTTGAATAAGATATGAAGTGGCCAAGGGAAACCACTGGTTTGGTGTAACTGACAACTTCTTTCAGCAGGTTAACTTTGAAGTTTTGGTCCAGCTTGCCAAGCGACATACAAAAGATTGATGTAGTTTAGAAAACATTAACAATGTAAATGACATTCACAGGATGAGGAAAAAAATGTCTTCATACTCCCTGGGTCCTAAATGACAAAACTGAATCGATTTGTGCTTTGGTAATGTTGTATGTAAGGGACTTTTAGCCTTGTCACTTTACATGTGCTGGTTTGGGCTGGGGTAGAGGTAAATGCCTTCCCAGTAGCCAGCAGGAACTGCTGTGGATTTGTGTGGATAACTCAGGGAAGTTTCCCTCCTCACAGAGCAGTGCTCACACAGAGTCAGGGCCTCTTCTGCTCCACAGCCAGGACAGCTGACCCCTCCTGACCAAAGGCCATAGGATGTCACACTCAGCAATAAACTGGGAGGGGAGGGTGGCAGGGGGGCACTGCCTGGGGACTGGCACACCCTGTACCCAGAGAGTGCCTGGGGCTGTTCCCATTTGCATCATTTGCCCTTCTTGGGTTTTATTTCTCTGTGTTATTTTACTTTTCATCACATATTATTATTATAATTATTACTATCACTGCTATTATTTCTGTTATTTCAATGATTAAATTGTTCTTATCTCAGCCCACAAGTTTTCTCACTGTTACCCTTCCATTTCTCTCTCCAGTCCCCCTGGGGAGAGGCCAGTGAGCAGCTGGTTGGAGCTGAGTTCTGGCTGGAGTTAAACCACAACAGTGAGTTGCTCAGCCAAGCACTCACAGTCTGTAGTGCAAACAGCTCCATTTATTTTTCCTACCTATGGAACTAGGCAAGTTTTTTGTGCACCTGCCTAGAAGTGGATGAAGACAGTAAGAGTATTGTACATGGGTTTGAACAAGCAATGTGCATTTACTTCACTCTTATCCGAGTCAGCTCCCTTCTCAGCAAGAACAACCCCTTCATGCCCAGCTTCTGTCAGAGCTGTGCTACATGTACACACAGGTCCATGTAACTGCACTGAGAGATATTTGGAGGTGTGGCAGGACATGGTGGAGAACAAGGATGATGATTCTGTGATAGGCTTTAATATCAAGCAAGGAATATTAATAAAATGCAATCAGTTTTCACCACAGATCATAAAAAACAACCACAAAGCACAGTAAAACCAAAGTTGGTATTCATCTAATTAATAACCAGCTGGTTAGCTCTCAAATCAAAATTACTTACACGGGGAATTAGGAGTTGCCATATGCCAACATGAAATTTTATACCTGACTATCTAACTATGCACAGAATGGTTGGTGACAACAGAGATTAGAAATAGCCTACAAAACACCAGAAGGATTTGTTGGTCAGTGAAGTGAAACATCCTCATTCAGAATAGTGCCCATGGTAATGAGCAGCACATAAAGTGAGTTCAGAATATTACACATATCTCTACAGTATTACAACTTGAAAATGTGATCTGAAAATTGTGTTTACCCTTGCTTTAAGATTAAACATTATAAAAGTTTTATATCATTTTAGCACAAATAACTTTCATGCTTTTATCTGAAGCATTTTAGATATTTCAAAATCATTTCCTATATTCACATGTACACTGTTTAATATTTCTTCAGTACTCAAATACAGATACCAAGACATATATGCTTCAGGATAAACCATGCATTTTTGATCAAACTTAAATTTTTCTGAATCCTATACTTTTTTCTTCTTTATTAACAACCACCAGCTACCTTGAATCTTAGAGGCTTTCAAAAAGTTAAAGAATCTATTTTCCACCTGTGAGGCAAAAACTTTTCTACAAGGGTTTTTGGGGGTTTTTATTTCAGAATGAGTAAAATTGCCTAATCAAATAATGATCTGTAAAGGAAAATATTACGGTTTACCAAACAAAAGAAATTATTCCTAAATTAAAATTACGTATCTTAGTTGGAACTGCCTCACAATCTTGCCACCCTCTTTCCCATGATATCCTTGCCTTCCACAATTAGCTGTGATCCCACCTTGGCTCATTTGATTTTGTCTGTTAATCAGTGAGTGTTAAATACAGACGTCCTTGATGCCCCAGAACAGGAACACTCTGTGTGCAGAGCTCTCCTGCTCTCCAGCTTTGTCTGCAAGGGCAGAGCAGCAGAGGCCACTTGTTCCCTGGAGAGCAGCAATCAGGGCCCCAGCCCACAGGTCAGGGATGCTGCCCCTGAGCTCTCCCAAAGCCCAGAGCAGCCTCCCTGCACTGGGGGTGTCCCAGCTGCTGCTCTGTACAAAAGGGCAGGTACACAACGTGCTGTCAGGCTGGGGAACAAATTACCCTGTTACAGGATTTCAGTGCAAAAAGAGATCTAGTAAGGATGGATCAAGAGTCTAAACTTCAACCTTAATTTTTACACTACATGATTATTAAAAAAATAAACTGCTGCCCTGTAAGACATTCTAACCCCTTTGTTTTCCTGGCTCTCAGAGTCGTTGAATTTTTCAAGCTTCATGCTACTGTAGGTTGTGAAGACTTTTAATTTTTGTGGTAAGAATCAAGCCCCTGGTTGAGCTGTCTAAGAACAGAGAGATCTCACAGCGCAGCACACCAGTTCAATACAGGGCAGTGTCTCAGCAGGATGATGTTCATGTATTCAAGAATCAGGCACCTGGATTTGATTTGGTGGCCACATCCTCTCTACTACACTGCTGGTTTAGTTCTGGACCTCCAAAATTAGCACAGAATTCCTGTAGTTCCTGGGATGTAAGAAATTCTCCTGCCACTGTGAACAAGGGTTGCCATATAACAAAAGTTCCCCAAATCCTGAAGTGAAAATGCTGAAAATGCTGGTTCAGCCTCAAGGTAGTTGTGTGACTCTCACTGACTTTAATGAGATTTAACTGATAAAGTTTGATATGTAAATAGTGTCCAAGGACTTGCCAGACTTTACTGTTTATTTTCATCAACACACAACTGTTTATTTTCATCCACAATCTCAGTATCTTGCTCCCCAGATCCTCTTTGAGACTCACAGTGAGTCACACCAGTGAGGAATATACAAATATACACATCAACCTGCTGAAGATCTATTCCTTTGATGGCCTGACAGTCCAGAGATAAGGAGAAGCAAAGTGCCCATATTTCAGAGAGAATTCATGAGAACACATTAATTGAGAACACCAAAGATTGTGTTTGATCCTGTTTCTGCTCCACAGATATGCCCAAGGTGCCACTTTGCAGCAGGTTTGTGTCAGTCACACAGATGGGCCAGGACAGGCTTCACAGCAGCAATTCCTGCACATCAATCTCTGCTCCTCCAGCTCAGAGCTCACACCTGCACTCAGTGGCTGCACACACACAAAACTAAAGGATGACCCTCATTTCCTCCTGCACTTTCAGCTGTCTCTGCTTTCCTCCAGTAAGGAAAACTGAGGTAATGGATTGTGAAAATGAAAACTTTATGTGTGAGAAGAACCAATAAACCAGATTCATTTCTGGGTTTATAAACCCAAGATTAATCATGAAGGAATACAATTAAGAACACCTAAATTACTCTTCACTAATGTCTCGCTTTCCACACTTACTCAGCTTCAAACAACAGCCCTCTCATGAACATTTTATATTAAAATCTTGTAAATCTTCTACAGATGTTTTGAAAACTTTTTTTTTTTAAGAAAAAAGAATATTATTTACATTAAATTAACTGGAAGCCTTTAAGTTCAACTCTTCTTAGTTTGAATGTGCAGATCTTCCCCTACTCATGCAATTAAGTATGTGCTTACCCTCTGGAATGTGAAGGTATTTGTGGTTTATATTATATGTGAGTAATCTAATGACCTGGAATCTCACAAAAGTATGTTACCTAAGGATTTATGTTTAGTTTGACTCCATCTCTGAGGAAAAGAAAGGGATTTTTCCTTCACTTGACAAATATTCTGAGTCCTGAACCATGTTAACTTCTCCAAAATTGTATTTTTCAGAAAATGTTTTTCTTAAAATCTTTTTATTGCTTCATAATTTCAATTTTTAAAACAGAAATGTGTTTTTGGGAGAAGAGTGCATTATGAGCATTACAAAAATGGCTGAAACTGTTTAAGTTATATATTCTAATTAGGTTGGCAGAGCTAATACAAATTATGTTTACAGACTAACAATAATAAAATTGAAGTACTAGTTAAATATCTAAAATAATTAAAGGAATCATTTTTAGCCTGGCATAATTAGCTAATTCACTTTACAAGCATTTATTAAAATGAATTTACATGTTATATTCCATAGGTAGTTACACAATAGTGTTTATACAGGAAAAACATAATGAACCAAACTCTTTGTATCCAGCTCTCCACAATTAAAACGAAGACTCCCCAAGTAATATCAATCTAGGAGAGACTAATTAAGTTTGGTTTGATAACCATTCATTTCTTCTATTGCCTCTGAGCAAATTGTTTATTAGAGAAAGTTATTTTACACAAATCAAATCAAACTGGGTAAACCATTATATTTGAGAGAAACCTTAGCCATCAGTCAATTAATCCATCATTTTCTCCAGACACTTTTGTTTAACGAGAAGATCATATTATCAACAATTTAGATATCCTATGATTCAATTATGACAGAAAATTTATTGACAGCTTCTCTAATACTTTTGTTATGAATAAATATTAAATGTTCTCCACTTTTGATGAGCAAACCAAATGCAATCATGTGTTAAATCTAATAGTCAAAACCTGACTGATACTTGCACATGGAACATTTTAAAAAATATTTTAAAGTGAAATAATTTAAATTAATAAAAAATCAAACACACCTCACATTTCTAGGAAATCAGCAAATTATTTGATTTCCACTGAATAAATGAAAGCACATATATATGAATATTTCCAAATATATATGAAGAGATTTAACACACATAAAAATAAGTGGCTTCACGCAGCGTTTTGGAAGACAAAAGGCATTATTACCTAAAAATGGCATTAACACAACATAAAGACTCTTTCTGCAACTACATGAGAGAACTGCCTAAAAGTTAATAGAAATGAATTCTTCAAACGTAACAGATGAACCTATTTGCTGTGAGCAATCATGTCTATTAAAAACCCAGTTGGTGAGATGTCTGTAATTACATCTGTCTCAGATTCAAGCAAAGAGTGTTGCCTAACAAGGATTACTCCAGAATATTCAAACCTCCTGACAAGACACCTCTCTCTGACTCATTTCCCAGTTGCTGCTGAGGGGACCAGAGGGCAGTGGGGCAGCTCTCTCAAAGCAAACACCCAGTGCAGCGATAATGGAATTACACAAATTCTATAGATATATCAGAACATCACTGTTACTTCAAAGTCTCCTTCCTTGAGACAAGGAAGTTGCTTTTCTGAGGAGAGAGGGAAGGAGGAGGAAGGTTTGCAGGGGAGGATGCAGGCAGTGAAAGCAGAGCTCAGGCTGTCAGGGCTCAGCAGGACACACTGGGACCCCTCCAGGGCAGCCACGGGAACCCCTGACAAAACCTCCTCACCTTTCCCAGCTCCAACACCTCTTTGCTAAGGAACAAGCCTGGCTTTGTACACAGATTGCACATCAGCAAGATGCTGTGATCATTGCTCAACCTGCAATGCTCTTGTTGTATATATAACAGTTAAAATATATTAATACACATCCATGGTCAAACATCTCTAAGATATAACAAAAAGCATCATTTCCTCCCCTCCTATTTGGACTGGTGCATAAGAATGTATTGTGGTTTACAGACATTGCCTCTACTTTAAGAACTGAAATGACATTGTGAATTCATGCCAAATGGAATCAAAAGAAAGGTCAAATGGACTTCATTAAAAAGTATGTATTTCCAAAACCCCTGGCAAAAGTGACTGCACATAAAGTTGCTTGCTGCCTTTCAGTAATTGCATACTCTACCCTGATGGCTTCACTGGTCCCCATTAAGAACTCTAGAAGCTTTCATGCAGAAATATAGAAAACACTATTAATAAAACTGAAATTGTCAGGAACGCAGCAGTACATGGACTTACAGCAAATAGGTTTTTTCAGGACTCAACAGGACTCTTCATGTACTTAAATGCTTTTACTGCCATATCAACACAAAAATCTTGATGCATCAGTGCTGCAGCACACTTTTACAGAGCATGAGCATCCCAAGAATTCTTTTGTGGCAACAGCTGCTCAGCTGTGATATATCCAACAGGAAGAACTTAAGTTCTTTCAATAGATCTCCCAAACTTGTATCTGTTACTTTAATGGGAAACTTGTAAATAAAATTACAAAGAAAGTTCTCAAATGAGTAAATGTATTCTAAAAAATCCTTTCTGACAGCTGTACATGAAACTGAGAATAGCACTACAATAGAAATAAATATTAAAGAATGATTAATCCCCATATTTTTTCACAGGACAGCCACAGCTACAGCAGCTCCCACACTGGCAATTCTGCAGCCAGGAGCAAAAGCCAATCCTGACATGAAGGGACAGTAACCCCTCCCCAGCCACACACAGAGCAAAAACAGTTCAGGACAGAGAATGGCAGAGTTACCTTTTCAGCTGCAGGGATTTTATATCAGCCTAAGTGGACCATGAAACTGCTCCATCAACCTTCACTAAGTGTGGGTCCTGCAGCTGTGACATCTACATCAACTCCCCTCCCAACAGATCATATTTCCACCACAGCAGCATTTTGAGCACCAAATTAGCTTTTTAGTCAAAAGAGACCATCCCCAGTCCCAGAACCCCAGGCAGATCAAGGCCTGCCCTGTGTCCCACTGGGAAGGTCCCACAGCTGTTACTGAAGGTTCTACACTGGATCTACAAGGTGAGACTGAAACCCCAACTGCTCCATGAATGACAAGGCTATTCCCTGCAAAGCAGATCCAGCACCATTTCCCTGAGTCCTAGAGATGAGTGAGCTTAGAAAGGAAAGACAAACCAGAAAGAAATGTGTATTTCGACTATGCAACTCAAATATTCCTTTAACTCTGTAAAAAACTTGCTTACACAGTCAAAGTCTTATTCACACTGGCTAAAACTAACTTTCAGTAAAAAGGGGCCATGAATTACAATTGAATGACTGGCATTTTAAGTATTATTCTATTTAAAGAAACTTAGGTGAAAGCCTTATAATCTCAATTATCTCTGGAATGTACCTGAGCTTTACTGTTACTGTTGGATTGAAAATACTAAAATCAGAACTAGGTTGGACCAAAATGAGAAACCAAGCTGCTGTGTGTGCCAAAAAACCTCTGAGTAAATATATACTTGATCCTAGTATCTTATATGCTGACTAATCTGATTTTGGCTTTCTGCTCAAGCTGGTGTTGGCAGAGCTAATCTAAGTAAGATTTGAAATGGTTAAATACCTACACAAACAATTGCATTAACATTTAAACACTCTTACTCTTTCTGTCCTGTAGCTTTTATACAAAGAAAACTCTATAAAAAAATGTCAACACTTCCTTATAACTAAGGCTTCTGACAGCCTGTTTTTCAAATACAACATCCAACCCAAGAAAATTTGAAATAATTACAAATATCTGTTCTCAAGCACACTTTTATACTTTGGATGATAGAGGATATTAGCACTGCCCAGGGAAGTTAATTTTACACCTATATTTAAAAATTATTCCTTCACAAGAAGTATGTTAGGTGTCTATTTTTAAAACCAGCTACTAGGATCAACATACCTACTGCTACTTAAGAATAAAAACAGGAGATGGGAGCACAGAACTGAGTCCCAGGATCACTGCCAAGCTATGGTCAGGTACAGCAGATCTGTCATGGCTCAGCAGCCAATCATTCAAGTCCTGCAGTAAAATAATACTCCCAGAGATTGGACAGGGGGATACAGTTGCAGCCAAATTTTCTGTCTATTGTAAAGTTCCAGTCTTGCTCTGTGGAGTTGTCTAAGAAACAATCTTTGTCTCACTGGGGCAGATGACACCCCTTGGTAAAGAGTGTTACTACAGACTGTCTCAAATAAGTACATCAATACTTTGGTACCTGAATACAATCAAAGCTTTCAGGTCCCACTGAAACACAAGGCACTGATGATGGTAACCTGGAACCTCTTCTAAAATTCAATGTTTCCATTACTCCTCAGCCAAACACGGACTCCCTGCCTACTCAGAATAAATCCTGTTAGGGAAGATAGAAATTTCTACACATAAAAACCCCATCAAGCCAAACTAAACCAAAAAGCCTTCAAGGACTCTGAGTGATCTCAAATGTCACTTCAGCTTCCCTGAAGACATCACAGAAATTCATTGTGAAAGAACCAGAACATCAGCACAAGCGAGTGGAGTGAGAAAGGTGTGAGCAAGGATGTGGGGACAGAGGTGGGAGAGCAGAAACACATGAGTTGGCTTAGTATTTCCAAAGGACGACATCAAATTGCTTTTGGAGCTGCAGTTCTCTCTTCATTGAGTTTTTGGGACTAAAACTGGCTGACCTATAGGCCTAAACTCACTCCAAAGTTTAGAAAATTGTCTAAAATACAATTTATTTTTGTAGCTGGACAAAGTAACACCTTGAATATACCCTGCAAGTCCTGATGTTGTACAGTAAAGCCCCTAGTTCTGTCATGAGACGTTGTTAAACTCCAGAGTGCAAACCCAGTGTGTCTTCTCATCTTTTAAAATGAAGATATCATGAGTTCTTTCACTATAGCTCCCAAAATTCCCGATGTATTCTTTGCCTCTGTCTGTTTAGAGAACTAACTCCCATTTAACAGCTGATGTCTGTTGATGCAGTTTTTCCTCTCCTTCTCTTTCCAGCACAATGTGATGTGTGTGCAGAGCTATGGACCCANATGGTAATAAAGCCTCAATCACAGTAATGATGTATGATGGGCTGTAATTTCTGTGTGCTAATGGTTTACAAACAGTATCCCAATGATGACGGGAATCTCATTGATTCATTATATGAGTGCAATAATACCAAAATAACTTAATATAGATCACTGTTTACCCATGCACACACTGATAACAACCTCTATATATTTCTATACACAGATATATAGAAATAAAATTAGTATTAGTCTTTCCACATAAAAGTTCACACGGCACAAAACATTTTGTGTTGAGTTTCCTAAATCAATGTTTAAAGTTGAAATTACTGCATTGAACGGGTTCTTTGAAAAGCAACCCATTGATTTTAATCTGCTTGAAGCAATCAATTACTCCCTGTCCTCTTTATTCCAAACTGTAATGAAAACTAAACTGCGTTGTCTTGAAAACTAAATGTGAAGATGATCATAAACAGAATTTAAACTCCATGGATTATTCATATCTACCCATTTAGATTTGCCATTTCCATTATGAGTACATTTGCCATGAGCATTTAATGGACATCTAAAAGGGAATTCATTAAAGCAGGAGCTGTTGGCAGCACTTATGGGCTTCAGACTGCTTTATGTTTGCCTTTAATAGCTCACTATTATAAAAGTGATATATTGTGTTCATCCCATTAGTAGTTTGCAGAAAGGTCTGTAAGACATAACAAATCCTTTTGAGTATTGTCAGAATCAAAACTAAATCACAGGGTGGTTTTTTTCAAGCAGCATATTGCGACCCCAACAATGTACCACTTCAGGTCACCTAAACTTGGATGACCTTTGCCAAGTAAGAACTTAATGACCCTGCAGACAGTTCTTTTTCTTAATGAAACACACATAAATTATTAATGCTCTCTCAAATGCACAAATTTTTAAAAATCTGTCATAACTATTAAAGTTAAGCATGCTTAAAAATAAAACATGGGTTTCTCAAAAACACTTTCTCCCTCATTTTGGGCCCAAGCAGTGTCAAGGCAAAAAAGAAGCTTAAAGCCACCCCCCATGGGTGGGAACACTGCAGAGCAAACTGCTTCCACCTACCTGCTCCCCCCTGCCTTGGCCCTCCAGGGACGAACAGGAGGGATGTATTTGCACAAGTTCTTGCTTACTGGCACAGAAGGGGACTAAAAGGCAAACTAGAACAAAGCTGAACTCCTAAGACGAATCCGAGGTTGGCAATAGAAACACCCCTACATATCACAGCTCAGTCCTATCTGACAGTTGCATGCACCTCTAGAAATAACTTCATGTCATTTGCCATCTGGTGTCATTTACCATCATTCACACTGGCAGTATGAAAGTGTTACTGTTATTACATCTTTCTAGAACACAAAACAAACACATATTTGTTTATTCACTGCGTGTTCACCACAACCATTCCCACCCCCAGCACATCACACAGAGCACAACCCCGTTTGCTTCCTTGTGCTCCCTCTGCTGACATTCTGCCTGTCACACATCCCATACTTCCCCAGTAGATGCAATTTATTTATTTATTTCTATAGAAAATGGTGGATTTCACAATATGTACAGTTAAAACTATTTTTAAAAGGATTAGCACAAGTACTAATAAATATGAATCACTAAATTCACTTTGCAAAGTATCAACTTGTTTGAAATCCCAGTAGTTCAGAACACATCTCAGCTTCCAAGGGTACTGGCAGCTTTACAAAGCAGTCCTGGTACTACACTAAATTTAGCTAGTGCCATACACTCACTTATATACAATTACACTCACTTATATACAAATCACTTACGCAGGGGGCTGTGTAAACTGAAGACAGTTGCAAAGCCTGTGCAGTCAGAACAAGTCTGTAGCACTT
>VYZS01044963.1:0-12965 GCA_013400695.1 Neodrepanis coruscans | reverse complement strand
AATTCTAAAATAAAATAACACAGCACTTAAACCAGTGCTTTAATTGCAAACGTGATTAAAGACTCTCTCTGTAAAGACTCACCCAGGTTTTAGTTGTCATGAGCAAGGGGCCAAAAGATAATGAGTTAGCAAGACAAAGGTGCAGGAAACAGAACAGCAAAAGCACTGCAATTAAGAAGGCAAAAAAAGAAAAGGAGATGTTAATGATTAAAGTATTTTCAACAGTACTGTAAGAAAAGGAGGAAGGCAGGAGTGTATAATGTAAAATCTGGGAAAAGACAAAGCACAACAAAAATTCCCCAAGCAAACACAGAAGGAACGTGCTGCACAGTCCAGGGAAAAACCTCAATTCACACATAAAACACCAATGTCAGAAATGACAGAGTTGAGGACATGTAAAATAGATAATACTTTACACTTTAGTGATGAGGAAACCAATGTTCTCAGTGTTTGCCTTGACATCATGATAGTTTTTTTGCTGTACAGAATTTCCAAGTAATGGAGAAATTCAATACCAAAATTTCCAAAAGCAGTTAAAGGCACACACAGCACAGGGGCATTAAAGTTTATGTGATTTAAAGTTTGCCAAGGCTTTATAAGTATTGCCGTCCAGTCTCATGAATGTCACAGATTCGAGCTCTTTTTGTTTGTTGTTGTCATTTTTTACATTTAAAAACAGAAAACTCAAAAATTCTCCATAAAGTTCTTAAAGAATCCTCCAAAGGACTAGATTTCCTCAAAGGAAACCCAATTATTTTTCACATGAAGCAAGATGGTTGTCAGCACCAGCCACAATCCAGAATTAAAAATAACTATATGCACTACATGTAAGCACTTGGCACAGTTAACTCAGCCTGAACAATCTTCAGGTGATTGAATAAGCTCAAGAATTAGTTCAGGAACATTTGCTGGAAGCTCCTTCTGCTCATGGTGGGATAGGAACTAAGATAAAATAATGAAAAGAGACCTGTCTCAGTAACATTCACTTGAATAAATCTTCTGTAGCTTCTAAACTTGCTAGAAATTGGTCACTTGGTCAAGATGGTTGGAGCCTTAAAGAGGGGAACCAAAGGAATGCGCACACACACAAAGCCACGTTGTTTTCTGATGACGTTTTTTTGTTTTGTCTAAAACAACCTCATGATTCTGAGCTCTTGTCAGCCAAACTGGCATCTCAATCCCACAAAAAGATCCTACACTTAAAAGTCTGAGCTACAGGTTTGACTCATTTTGTGGCTGTTTCCATGCACAAAACAGGTATTTCATTCGAGGAACATTAAATGTTCTTACCTCATTTTCGTTATTTAAAGTTTTGGAAACAAGACTTTTTTTCTTTAAAGGTACAACTAAAACCACCTGGAAATTGTCAGATACAACAACTGTATTTGTCCTTTTTATTTTACATACTGAATATTGTCCATACTGAATGCAGGGTGTAAAACACTTGAAATCTCCTTGAAATGTAAGTTGCTATCCTGTAACATCTAAATTTCTGTAGGTAAGCTCTATTTTAAGGCTAAAAATGTTTAGAAGGAAAGGTTCACAAGAAGTCAGTAATAAGATTTTAAAGACATTTGTATAAGCACAACAAAAATTCCCTGCAATCTTTGGTCAATAATGTCTATTTATTTTGACTTATTTTTTATGACCAGCAATGTGCAGTGCTTCCCTCCTGTCCTTCAGCTGGAAAAGCACATCCCTGTTGTGTTGGACAGACCAGAGCAGCTGTGCTTGGGCCATTCCCTTCTGCACCCACAGAGGGAAAGCCACTGCCTCAAAAGGAAAGGAATTGTGCAAAGCTCTTGGAGCTTTCCCTCAGCTCATCCACCCAGATGGATCCCAGCCCCTCTGAAATCAATCCCTGCTTTCCTCTCCTGTATAAACTGTAAGGAGGTTGGATGAGAACAGTGTGGGAGCTACGAAACAGAGAAAGTGAGATTTAGCCTACTAAGTGAAAAATACAAGTGACAATATTTTTCTTCTGAAACAACCATTCTTTTCTCTTCCTAGAATATGCCACGGAAAAAAAGTTGTACCCAATTCTCACTATGATGTTTCCTTAACAAACTCTAAATGCTAAACTTAAATGAGAGGCATTTCATGCAATCTGAAAAATATTCAGTTCAATTAAAAATAATTGATGCATGGTGAAATAATTCTTCCCAAAGCTGCTGTAAGACCTTCAAAAAATAAAGCTACTTAATAATTTTCATCTCCTACAGGCTAGAGAAAAACATTATTGCATATTAAAAATTGGAGTGTGGTTTTCCCAGAGGTAAAAGAAAGTTATTAAAACAACCTATTTATTGTTGATATAACTATCCATTTGTGCTACACAAAAAGTAACAATTTCAGTACATTAAAAGAAAAGCTAATTAAGGCATAATTAGTATTTTCTATGTTTTGATAATTAAGGGTTAGTTGGCTATTTCTTTTCAAATTTGTATTTGAGGTAACCCCAACCATGTCTCTAATGAGCAGCTAACACTATTGAATCCCTGATGGCTGAGGAGTTTAGTGACCACTACTACATTACTTTCATTTATCACTGCCTCTTTACGTATAAATTAAAGTGGCCCTGTAGCTATGCTGATCTACTTTATATCAATTTCTTCATCCATATCAGCTGAATATGTATGGCATTAACCTCATTTGCTAGTTTGGAAAAGCTGAATTAAAATGAGATCTAATTTCTAGTGCACAGAACAATTTCAAAACTGCCTGCTAATTCCCAGCACCTGTCAGGATGGGGATCTTCACCTCATGGTAATGAAATAAAACAGTGTATGTATTTTACAGCCCAGGAAAAGATAATCTTTCATAAGTGTTAAGATATCATTAATCATGAAGATGCCTGGACCCAGATTCTTTGAGGAGCTCACAGACCAACCCCCTCATGTGCCAGGATCCCCCTGAAGCCACTGCAGATCTCTGCTCTGTGTTGCACAGGGGCAGAGTGGCCACATGCTGCACAACTACGTCTGTTTTTGTTCTTTGCTGGGTCACACTTCTGGGTCTGCAGGAAATGTAGTCAAAGAATATACAAATACTGAAGAAAAATCAAAATAACCTAAGAAAACACCCATTGCAGGTGAGAAAACCAGCCTGTGTTCAGGGACATGGTTACACAAACTTTCGGCTTTCAAAACACTGAAACACTATCCAGCAAGGACACTACTTTTCCCCTTCCCTCTAAACATACTGAAGTCTAAATTCTAAACCCTCCAGCTACTTTTTAATGATAATGCAGACCTACCTCATATGTCAAATCTGCAATTTAAAAGCTTTAAAACATATTGAGGTGCATTCCTAAATATTGATACAGTGGCTTCTTTATAGTGACCATACAAGCAAATAAAGTATGTGCAGGATACACTAAGAAATGCCCTTTGCATCCTCCCAGCCCCACTTTATAGTCATGTTTCAACTCGTAATTGTCAAGGCTTTTAATGAAAAATTAATGCATTCTCCTACTTCCTTCTTCCCTCTCACCTGCTCTGGATTAAACTCAGACTGGATTGCCCAGACTGTGCCACTGATACAGCTCCTCTGCCCGTGTCCAAGGGGCTGTTTCACAGAAACACAGGAGTCAGACTTTAGCTCCTGTTCTCCTACCTTGGGTCCCTATCATTCCTACTTCAGGGTGGGGCAAAGGAGAAACACAGCCAGAGATCTTCACCTCCACATCCAACTGCGGGCACCTGGGATGGGTCACACCCACTCCCACTGCTCCCAACTATTCCCGGCTACTGCCGGATTAAAGAGATCAGAACAGGGCACCATTCATTGCTTCACAGAAAAGAGTTTATCTAAATGCATTTTAACGAAAAAATTCTTTACAATAGACAAAGCAAACACCACGCGTGCACACGTAACTATTCTGGTAAAGATTATGGGTGACATTTGTTAACAATGACTTTGCCTGTCCCAGCTGAAGGCGGAGGTTCGGGCACTGTCCTCACACACCCCCTGGACCCGAGGCCGGGACAACTCCGGTCCAACAGCTCCACACGCTGGAGACGGGAAACATGGCACAGAGTCGGCAAAATGCTGCATCTCGGCCAAAAGCCACGGAAAAAGGAGTGTAAATAAGGGACATGACAGCAAGTTCTGCACTCTCATCCGAAACCCCACTTCATACTTATTAATTACGTTAATACTTTGAATGCAACATCTTTCTCACTGAATTTTCAACTAAGTAATGCTATTTTCAGTCATAAAATATTCAATAACTTTTAGCATTTCTTCAAAAAAACCCCTAAAGATGCAAAGTAACTAACAATAAAAAGAACTTTGTCTGCATCCATACATTTTTCAAGAGCACACTATTAGAATAACTCCTAATGGTACCTCAAGAGAAAAGTCTTCAGCTAAAGCAATTTTTGTTACTATCACTCTAAACTGTGTAGATATGGAAAGTTGAACACTGCTGCAAGTGGCAGGACTCCGGACTAGGAAGATACTTTAGTGTTAAACTTGTTTCAAGTTAACACTTCAAACTGAACTTAAGAAATTTTAGGAATTCCTTCAGTTGAATTTGCTGGGATACATTCACCAGCAACTTAATGAACCACTCTCAGTTTTACTCACCCTTCTGGCTCACTGGGGACAGTCAGGGCCCAACAGGCCTCCTCTGGACATAATCCTGCCCCTCCCAGGGCACATCCAACCTCTGCAAGCTACAAACCCCTCCTGCTGCTTTTTCCCCTCCAAGGGCAAATAAATGTCTGATGTGTTGGGAAGCAGCAAAAGGTCCCAGATAATGAGTCTTGCAGAAGAACTTGCATGGAACCCACAAAGAACCTGCTTGGTAAATGACAACTCTGTTCCACTCCACAACAAACGTGATTCTCACATTTTCAGCACCTTCAGCTTCTGTTTTGTGTTCCCCTGGAAAGTTACAAACTTGGCAGAGCCATCACCAGGGAGTGTCTCTATCCAGGTGAATGTCCCACCTGTGGCTGGATAACTACAAAGAAATCTTCCTTAGCATGGAAAAATGAGGAGTGAACTTATGTTTTGAGTTGGAAAAGATATCAAACTCCTCTGCTGAGTCTCCATATTCAAAGATAATCTAATTCTTAGTAATTCTAATTTTTCACTCTTAGTACTCACATTACCTCACAGTATTTGTATTTTTCCTTTTTAAAATGGATGTTATGAATTACTTGAAACATGTCAGGCTAAAATAAAATCCCCCAAACCCCAGAAAATTTCCCTGTGAGTTGTTGATGGTAATGACATACACATAACAAACAGGAGGGCTCTCTCTCCCCTAAGCATCGTTTTCATTGACTAAGAGATAGCAAACAACCAGGACCAAATGATAACAGCCTGATTATGGAGCAGGAGATTAGAGCAGCAGGATTCCTGGTTTATTCTGTACTTTATGGGTGAATGGACACCAATCTAAAGACTTCTTGGGTTTTGGGTACCAGCATTCCCTTACTGGCACAGATAAAAACCTTTCTCTGAGTCCTCCTTGCTGCAAAATAACCCCCTTTCATCCCATCTTTCCCTTGAAGAGCACTGAAAACATATGATCATCAGCTTTTCTAAAACGACTCTTGACATCCTTGATTTCTGTCTCATTCCAATAATCCAGCAACTAAACTGAAGCAATGTCTCCTGTCTCAGTCCCACTCTACTATTTGTCTACAGTTTTCCTCAAGTGTGGTGCCCAAAACTGGAAACATTACTCCAGCTGAACCTCAATCAGAGCCAAATATTCAAAATGGAATAAGAAATTCCATTTCCCCCAGCCCCAGACACAATATTCCTGCTACTTCAGCCACAGAGATGATGTACTTTTCTCGTGTGCTAAACCAACCCCCACTAATGAGCTACTGCTCCTCACACTTCACAGCATTTTCTGAAGTAACACTGCCTGGGCAGTGGCAGCTCTGAGAGGGAATTTTCATTCCTAAGCCTGGTGTTTCACCTGCATTTTAAACTTCCAGGTTATTTCTCCAGCTTAGGAAGATCTTTCTGAATTAAAATCCAGTCTAGTGTCACTTAGAAATATAAATAAATAATTGTATAGTTGATATGTTAAGAATATTACCAAGGAACAGTCACTCAAACCAGCAATGTTTTATCTAATAAATAATGTGTTTGATGATTCCAGTGCACTATTACACTCCTCACAGCAGTTAATGTCTAGTAATGCCTCAGAGAGCAGCTAAGAACAGAACTGCAGCAAAGCCATTGCAGTCCTTTCCCAGACAACTGATTCCCTATGACCCTGCCAGCATCCACAGCAGCAACAGGCCACACAACAATGACCCTATGAAAGCTGAGTCATAACAGCCTTAAAACAAAGTATGTACTGATAGACAATTGACAGACAGAATCTAGTCTGGTATTCAACAGACATTTATATATATATAAATATAAAAATTCAAAGGTCTGTCTGTTCCAAAAAGCCACATCTTGATGCATTTTGTTTGTCCTGGAAGTGTTATGGCACTAAGAGTGTATTACACCATCATGGAAGAAATCTCCTGCCCTCCCTCAGACAGCAGGCCCCAGTGGGCTGGTTAATAAGGATGCATTCCTTTACCCAGCCAGTTCTCTTCTCCTGTAATCAGTCTGCTTTTATTACAGCCACACACTTAAGTATATGAGTTAATTAATGAAGAAAATTTGTATGTTTATAGAGCAGACTTGTCCTACATTTTCATTAGACTCTTCACCCTCCTCTAACCATTGTCTGTCTGTTTGCAAACAGAGAAATCATTCCAACATGGCTTAAGAATGCAACATTTCCATTATCCATTCTGTAAATAAAACCGTTCAAGCCATCCTGAATATTTATATAAATGTGTATTAACTTAGTCATTTGATATATGTCTGATTCTTCTGCTTCCAAGTGTGAGCCTTTTTATTGCATATTTGTAGATAGCTGCCAGCCAGAGCCTGTACAGGAGGATTTACAACCGTGGGGGCAGTGTGCCATCTGCTGCTGCCTGTGCTGCTACAGCAGGGGAGGCACAGCAGCCAGGCCAGTGCTGCCTTCTGCCTGTCTCTTCACTCAGCAATGTACACTAACAGCTCAGCTTATTAAAAATGTTTGAGAAAACACCACAATGGGGAGCTCAGCTGCCTTTACACACAGCTTTTGTCAGAAGAGCTGGTAAAATCCTGTGCTCCAGACAGTGCAGGTGAGGGGCTGCTGTATCAGGCCTACCAGAACAAAACAGAAAGGTCTAATTTGACTGCAAGCTGAATGATACTGGTAGATAATGTAATCAAACAGTTAAAAAATACCCTTTGAAAATGCATTTGCAATGAACTCTGGAGTTCATTGCTTGAACTCTTACACAACATCAGAGAGAGTCTTGCAAAGCTCCCACTGTCCCAGCCTGGTTCCACAGGCACATCCCACAGGCAAAGGCAGCATATGAAAAATGACCAGTTTGATTCATGTCCACTGATTTATGTGGGGGGAAAAGCCAAAACAATAAACCAACACAAAACTGGCTCCTTAAATTCATCCTGCAGTTTTCCCCCACGTCCCTTCAGTACAAGTTCATTCTTCCTGTTCAAAATGCTCTTCAATAAATCAGATGGAAACATGACCCAGCATTTTACTCAATAATTAGCCATTTAACTCCCCCCACTCATTGCAGTGGCAGAGGCTTATGGTCATTCAAGGTCACTCCAGCACATTCCTGAGTTGGCAAAGGTTCAACTTGGACATTTTTTATTACTAATGATGGAGCTCTGAGTGATTCAGGTATAAATAATGCACTTCAGATCTTTCCCTACTGCTTCACCCACACAAAACTGCTTCTTCCAGCTTTCTCCAGGGACAGACACAAAAAGCCTGGGATACAATCTCCTACACCAACCTCTCACAGCACACTGCATTGGTGGGGCCTCTCCTGTGTAAGTCAGAGGAGAAGGTCAAAGAGAAACCCTCAACATTGGATAAAGCAAAAAGAACAATAGTATAATGACATAATAAAAATAATATAAAAAGGAATAAAAGAATAACAATAATAATAATAAAAATACAGATCAGAATAACAATTACTGTAGAGCCACATTGTCTTTGCATTGCCATTAATAGGAATTTTGCTTATGGAAATACCTTGAGCATGAGTCCATTTTTACTGTGTACCTGCCATTCCTTAACATTAGAGCAATCCACCTGATTTAAAAATAACAAGTCAGCTTTGATAATTGAAAGGCACACATTGCTTTAATGAAAAAGTAATTCAATACAGTGTAAAACTTTATTTTTAATATTAAGTGAAAAACCATTTAATAAAGTTGAAGTACAGTTCAAACCTGAAGGGGTAAAAGAATTGTGGAGATTGGGACCATCCACAGTAAGCAAGGAAGAAGTGCTCCCCAACTAAAACCAAACCTCAGTCATTGTCACAATTCTTGCTAAAGATTTGCTTGAGGCTTCAGCAGAATTCTTTCTCAAGATCAACTGATCTCATCTTGCTGACATTCTCTTTATAACATCTGTATTATGATTGTCCCCTACAGTTAAGGTGAATTAACTGCTGCTTCTTCAAAAAGGCATCTTACTTTTCCCTCTTTACTATTTAAAATGCAGAAAAGCCAAGTAATGTGAGAAATACACTGGAAACCACATAAATGAATAACTGTCAAAAGAACAGAACTATTAAAAGAATAAATCTTGTGTACCCAGCTGTGAAATATAAGACAATATAGCAGAACCCAGCTGAATGTTTGAAATAAAAAATTGAAATGCAAAGTAACCTAAAATTGTTTAATGAACATAGCTGCTAAAGTATTAACCCCCTGTGTGCCAGAACTCCAAAGCAGACAAGGAGGAAGCCTGACCAGATGAACATCATGGTAAGTAGTTCTCTCCCTCTCTCCATCCAGTCAATCTGCCACCAGATGAGCTCAAGAGTTTTCATGTGTAAGATACATTGTCAGGCTGATTTCTGCTTTTTTAGTTCAAATGTTGTGGCTTACAGCAAATATTTACCTCTGAGGTGTGCTGAGGCTGGTCTCCCACATGTCTTACAGAAGTGATCCAAGAACCACAGAATTGCCAGTTCTACTTTTTCATTACTGGGAGTAACTGGGCATCCATCAAAGAGATCAGCTGGAAAACTCTTAATGACACAAACACTTCCAGGAAGAATTCTCAAATTAAATTATATCATCACAGCCAATTTCTTTAGGAACCCAGCAGCTATTTTTTTGTATGGCCAAGTTTCTTTAAAGATTTTGGCTTGTTTAGATGCTAATTATGCTAATTGACTAGTACTGAACATAAACAGCAACAGAATGCTTTTCTAATTACTTTGGCAATTGAAATTTCGTGAATTTGTAAAAGTGTTTTTTTTTTTCTTAGATCATCCATTCCATGATGAAAGAAACAGAAATCTGACAAGCATGGGGCTCCAACTGCAAGTGCAAGACAGGAGCTGTTCAGGTTCCCTGAAAGCTGAAAACATTGTACTCAGAAACAAGTTTATATATGCACTATATAATGCACTGTCAGCTTCACTTCTTCCCACTTCTGTCTCTCTAGAACATTTTATTTGGTACATATCTCAATATTACCAGCAATAATTTCAAAGAATCAATTGCAGTCTATGTCAGCTAAGAAAATTTAATTAATTTTTTTTAAAGGAATATTCCTTTATTTAATTTTCCGTGTTCTTCTTCCTCGAAATTCTAATTCCCTAGCAATCCAAAAAATTAATTTCCATCTTTTGTCAATACTGAAATATATAGTCACTGGATTAGAAGTCAGTAGCTACTTCATCTGTAAGCCTAGATATTAAAACCTTTCACTTTTAATAACAACATAGTGGAAGATTGCTAACACCACAGAGCCCCAGGGTAGATTGGGAAGGCAAGAAACAAAGCAGAAAATGTAAAGCTTTTTCTCCAACTCTAAGTTGCATGTCCTTTTTTCTGTGTTGACAAGCAGATGTAAAGAATGAGATCAAACATGCTCGAGGATTAAGGGTGTGTTTGCCACAAGAAATTGGTCATTCACAACAAGCCCCAGCTCACTGCAGAAAGAGGACCCTGGTATGCACATTTCTAAATCTAGAGCCTTCTTTTTCATTCCAAGCTACAATCTAGAAATCAGTTTAAATTTTCAATCAGCAGCTCCTCTGCACTTCTACACCCACAGTAATTAATGTAAAGGAAGCACAGCAGAAAAAAGCAACCAGCACTCACAACTCATAAAACTTACATTTGTGTAACACACAAATAGCCAAACACTGCTTATAGTAAGTTCCACCTCTGTCTTTAATCCCTTCCCCTGAAAACAGTTTCAAATTAAAGCTTTAGTGACTCCTGCACTGCTCAGGATGATGGACCAAGAGAGAGCAGAGCCAGGAAGGGTCTCAACACAGAGAGTCAGTGCAGCCCCTGAGCACCATCCCAGGACTGGACAAAAACTGAGACATTTAAATCCCCAAGAATCTGCTGATACTAAACAGCATTTAAAGAAATAAATCCCAATCCCAAACAAGCCAGACTCACCCACAGGACAGTTCCCCATCCACGGCCTCATGTCCATTGTCCTCCCACAAACAGGGAATACACAGCCCATGTCACAGATCCTGCACTGAACAGAGAGAACACACCAGGCCATGCTGACAAATCCTGATGCCAGTTCAATACACTCCCATAGGCACCAGCAGCTCTACAGGTATCGAACTGCAGAGCACTGTCAGAAGAACAGGCAGCTTTCTCACTTTACCAGATCTAAAATCCATCCAGACCTATCAACTAACACAAAACTCTGAGCAGAACTGGCATATAAACGAGAACAGCCTGTTAACCTGGACATGCTTAGAAATAAAACACCAAAGAATTAACCTAAAATACAAATTAAGCAAACTCAGCCTGGATAACAGACAATTAATCCAGATTCTCACTTCCTTGCCACAAGTTACTTCAAGGCATGGAACAATTTTACCTGCAGTGGGGCTGTTACAATTATTTATCACAGCATCAGGAAGTAATTGAGACTCATTACCATCTATTCATTTCTTAGCTCTATTCCAAATAAAGAATTCTTTGTTATTTTAAACTACTATGTGAAGTGATTAGCACAGAAGAAAATATTTGTCCTATGTCAGACATACCCTTCAACAGGAATCTGTGAGCTTTGAGAGCACATGGCTTTTGAGGACTATTTCTAAGGGGTTTAAAAGAGCTCATCCATTCCAAGCTATGCTGTCATGCCTTCCAATTTCCAGGTTATTTAGTTTTCAGCCTCCACTAAAACACTTACAGGATCCACTGGCAAAGCCCTTCTCCAGCAAAGTACAATGTAAGGATCATAATTTCTGTGAAGCAAAGGTTACACAAACTCAAGGAGTTATTTATGGATGTGGTGTATTTTACACAGACTTCCAAATACTGAAATCCCTCTTTATAAATATGGAATTCTTCAGTTTAGAAATACTGAACTTGGAGGAATTTTTTGACCTCTCTCTGCTGGAAAATCATTGCCATTTTGCAAAACCCAGATTATTTTAATCTCTCTGGCACATTAGGGGTAGAACATCTTTAAATTTGACCTCCTGACACCTACTTAAACCACACTTCAGCTTTTTAAGCTGTGAATCCAGCAACTGAAGGCACCTCCTCTCAGGAAGGATGCAGTATTCTGTCCTGAGGTAAGATCAAAACTAACACCTGAATAGCAAAGTAAGACACAAACCTGTGAAAACTTCAGGATGCTGCTAAAGGTTCCTTCTCACCTGAAAGGCATTGAGCTACAGCACAGCTACATTTAGACTCCACCCTCATTTGGCAAAACACACTTTGTAATAAATTAAAATTAATTGGGTGTCAATAACAACACAGAAAAGACAACTTAGAAGGGTTTCCACTTAAACTACAAACAAGGCTTTGCTGTGAGATATTTACATAAACTTGAAAATGCCCTGCTCTCATTGCTAGAATTTTACAAAGTGACAACAGCTTAATTTACAAGATTGAAGACAATGCCCTGATGAATACATTGTCTTGCAAACTCATTCTAAAATATAACTTAAAGGATAAACTACAGAAAAACCAATGAAGTCATGACTGTAAAACAGTATTTTAGTTTGGATATTTCTACATACATATCAGGACATGCACAGTATCTGCCTGAAGTCTTCAGGTTTTCTTCATGTTTCTTTAAAATCTCTGATAAATTCGTCTTCATTTACATAACATTAAACTTCCCTCAATCTCCTTCATGTTTTCCATTATTGTATATTCATAAACCTAAATCAGAGGGGTTTCATCCTCCAAGCAGCCAGATTAACAGTGCTGAGGAGTTCCAGTTCCCTCAGCCCACACATCAGAAGGAATTCTGCTTCAGTCAGAGGTTCACACTACAGTGTGTTCTACACACAGAAGAGATGCAGAGACCAAACACACTCCAAGAGGAAATGCAGAGTGTGGAATAACATGCAGATCATTCCAACAGAAGTACAGAAATTACTCAGGTTTGTCTTAAATCTCAGTCTTTCTTCTTTTCAAAAAAATATCACATGAAACACAGACTGAGATCAGTAACTGCCAACCCTGTGGCAGGGAACAAGTGCTGAGTTTTGAGACAAAACCAGATCTATAAGGAAGATTATTAAATGTCTTCTCATATTGTTATTGTTCTGCTCCCAACTACCCAGAAGGGTGGTGTCAGCTCTCCACCAACCACTCTATTCCCCTGTTTCAGGACCTGTGCTTCTTAATAACAGGACACTTCCAAGGACAAACCCATCAGACACACCAGAGGTTGCACTACAAACAGTTTTTCATTTATGACAGGAAGAGATTGCACCTTCATTAGCAAAACACCGAGGAGCTGAAGAGCCTCAGAGAACAGGCATTGCTCAAATGAGCTCAGCACCAACAGTTACTAAAGAAAGGCCATTTGAAGAGGGTCTCACAAACCATCTGTGAGGCGGTGCCAGCTGGTTCAGGAGCAGAGCCATCCCTGGGGCAAA
>VYZS01044960.1:0-16667 GCA_013400695.1 Neodrepanis coruscans | reverse complement strand
GCTCCTTCCCCCTGCAGGACTCAGGCTCCTGGGCTGGAGCTTGGGCTCAAACACAGGAGCTGATTCTGCAGATCCCACCAGTGCTTCTCAAACCTGTTTGTCACTGGTTTCTCTTTCTCCTGTTTTTATTTTTACTGGAGGGATAAAATACTGCAGGAACAGGTCATTTCAGGGCAGCACAGCAGCCTCACTCTGAGCAGCAAGAAAGCCAAAACACTGTCTAAACACCACGATTCTCAACCTGCCTTCAAAAAAGATCTCATGTTTTTGTGCCTGGATGCCAGAGTGCAGAAAGGCTGCTGCTCCCTGTGACAGCTCCAAGGCAAACAGTGTCACTGTGTCAGGGTGTTGGGCTTTTTCCTGCCTTCCACTGTCTCTGCTCATCTGAGATGAGTGAGCCTGGTGGGCAACATCCATCAAACCAAGGCAAAAGGGGGGGGAAAAGTCCTCCTTGCACTGAGCCACTTCAAAGCCACTTGAAACCTCTCCTCCACCCAAGGATTGCTGCCTCCAGGCCCCCAGGAACCACCAGAACCCCCAGTGGTGCCAGAGCCCCCCCAGAAAACAGCTTTTCTTCAGCAATCACACCCTTGGAGGAGGAATGAGCAAAGCCTAATGGGCAGTTAAAGGAATTAGCCCCAGTTTCCCTGCTGTGCTTTCCAGTTCATGGCCCTGATTCACAGAACTTAAATCTTGGGCAAATAGATTTTCCCTGCTCCTCTCATGGCACAGATCCACCTCCCTTCCCACTGCTCCCCTGCAGGACCAGCAGAGGGGAGGGAGCTGCCAACACAGAGCTCACTGCTCTTGAGAAGCTTCTGGGAACAGGCAGGACTCTGCTGAACACCTAATTTTGGAATTTGCTGAATATAAGCAGAAATGGCTCCGAGAAGAGGAACAAACTCTTCCAACACTCTCCATGTGGCCTGTGCTGAGGCATCAACAGCACTGATGATTCAAGTGGGACCTGGATTTATTATATTTGGTTATACTGGTGGCTCTCCAGAGGGAATCACACTGAAAGCCTTCCCCTTGCCCAATGAAGTTGATATTTTTTATATCTGTGCATGTAGATGTGTTTGTTTGATTTTGGTGATGTATTTCTGGCTTTGTGTCCTTCCATCTCTTAGCACATTAAAATGTCATCAATTTGCACTGCCTGTCTGAAATTTCACCTCTTTTTTTAGCCTAAAATATAGTTTTGCCTTATAAAGACATCAAATGATATTATCTCAAGATATAAATTATTATTTAATAGGGTGAACACCATAAGTGTTTGATAAGTGATGGAATAACTAAAACCAGCCCTGACTTGACAGGTCAAGAACTGAAATAATCTTGTTAGAAAGGAATTAGGAAACCTCTCTCTCCCTCAGGTTCCTGTGGAAGTGCTTCAGAGACCATTTTTCCCCATGGAATTCAGAGGAGCCATTCCACATGATCTGCTTTTCTTTCTGACTGCATTAAAACAAACATCAAATGGAAGGAGGTTTTCCCCATCTCTTTCAAAAGGCTGCCACCATATGGGGGATTGGTTTTAATACAAGGCTGCTCGGGTTTGGGTTTTGCAAATAAACCTTCCTGGAGCAGCAGCTGAGCCTGTGGAAGGACCCGGCACTGCAGGTCAGAGCTGTCCGTGGTACCACCCCATGGAGGCAACTCCTTCTGCAATAATTCCTTCTGCAATAATTCCTTCTGCAATAATTCCTTCTGCAATAATTCCTTCTGCAATTCCCTGCCCCTCTAAAATTCTGCACTTACTGCAAAACACGTATTTCATCTCTTTGTGTTCTAAACAGCTCAGTGTCTTTTGAGCTGCACCATTTAAATTCTGCTGCACTGTGGCTAAAACTCCCAACTTACTCTCTGCTTCATTTGGTGTCACTGCCTTGTATTTCCTCATCCTGCCACCTGGTCTAGTGGAAGGTGCCCCTGCAGGGGTGGGACTGGATGAGCCTTAAGGTCCTTTCCAACCCCAACCATCCTGTTATTCTGTTATTCTGTGGAAGTCTGTGCTCACTGTCCATCAAGGATGTGCTGAATCCAGAGCAATCCAGAGCATGGACAAGAAATGAGTGGGCAGTGAAAGCTCTCACACTTCAGCCCTGTTGGCCCAGAAACTGCTGCAAATGAAGTATTTTCTCTCTTCCCAGGGATCTCTCTGGCTTTAAACACACACAGGAGGAGATATTTATCTGATTATGTGAATAAGCATGTCCTGTACACTTCGATTGATCCATATTGATCCTCCCAGATGAGAACACGGCCCCACATTCTGCCTCAGGGGGTTCCTGCCTTCCTGTCACACAAATCTGGGCATTTCTGGATCAATGGATGTTTCTGTCCATAATAGGAGGAATAATAATAACAGGTAACCCCCTTGACCCCTCAGACATCAGGTGGGGTGTCACTGCGTGGCCCAGAGCCTGGAATTTTAACTTTATTTCTACAGTGCCACTGGATTTTACCAACAAGGAGACTCCAGTCCAAGATGTTATTTGCTTTATAAATTCAAAGTTTCCTTTAACAGCCAATATGGAGCTTGTGAGCACTCCTACCCTAGAATACAGAAGACAATATAAGTAATAAATTAAATGTATTCAGCTCATTCAACCTTGGTCTGGCTCCACCAGCTCCCTGACAGTCTGGCACTGTTGAAATGCACCCCCACTGCAGTCAGAGGGGTTAAAAAAGCAGAGAAAACAAGCAAAAAAGGTATTAATCCACCACAAGAAATTATCTGAGCGTGCACTGAACTCAGAGAGAAGCAGAAACCACTTTGGCTGCAGGATCCCAGGACAATGTTTCCTGAGCTGCACAAAGGAGGCTCTCACAATAGACCAGCCCTGCATCTCTTGGCTCCAAGAGAACTGAAAAGATAAAGAGTGAAAGGAAGAGTTATTACATTCAGAATTTTATCATTAGCAGCAACAGGGCTGAAAAAACATCCTCAACAATTCTCTTTCCAGGGGCATTGGAACAGGCAAAACATTCCAGTGGGAAGCGACTGGAGCTTAAATGAGGTTTTATCTTCAGTGAGTGTTTATTTCACTCCCCATAAAGTCCAAGGCACCACAGTTTAGAAATAATGTATTCCCAGCCCTGAGTACTGTGGAGAAGCCATTATTTTTATTGCTGGCTGTGTAAAGGATATTTCATATTTAGGGAATGCTGGTGTTCCCAAGCAAATGAGGAGGGAGATGCTGAAGGAGAACCTCGGTGCAAAACACACACACACAGTGATGTGCTCAGCATTACAAAAACACACTGGACCTGCTCACAGAAGTTTTCTGGCTGTGAGAATGAGCCCTCATTTGCATGTGCAATTACTGCAGTTACATCAATTGGCCAATTCCATCCACTGTTCTGCCAATGAGCTCAGAGAAACTAATAAAACACACGGTTCTCTGTGCTGTAATAAAAAGGGGATTTGCATACACAGAAAGAAAAATTGTGTTTTCTGGGATATGAAATTAGACCACCTTGGGGTGTTTTGCTTTTCTTGAATGAAGCACAAGAATTTCTGGGGTATTAGAAAAGGTTGGAGCTGGTTGATGGCTGGAGACTGCACAGTAATTTCTTCTCTTGGGCACTGTAATTACTGTGCATATTCCATTGTCATCAGAGACATTATTTTACATTTGCAATTAATAGGACATGGTCTTGGGGCCAAATTCCTTAAAGCCTTTTTCTCTCCAATAACTTCCATCACCAGGAATCACACTTATTTCCTTTCTCAGAAATGTGCAAGTAAAAGAATCCTCAACTGCAATCCAGAGAATCACCAGCATCTGCTCTTTCTAATAACTGCAGAGATGGGAGAGAATCCCTTCATCTCCTCATCACCCATTTCAAGTTGTGAAATGAGAACATCTGAAAGTGGAGCAACAAGCACAAAACAGGTAAAGGCTTCCCTGGATTTTTGGAGTGTCTGTAGCATTTCCAGGATTTTCAGCTCTAATTTTCTCAGTTTAGAAATATAAAGTTTTGCTGATTTTCTACACTGCTGTCACATAATAAAGAATGTGTTTTTCCCTGTGCTCAGAAGCACAAGTGGAATATTTCACCTGAGGAACCAGAGGGAAACAGCAACAAAACCAACCCAGCACCTGCTTTGCTTTTCCTTTGCTCAGGAACAGAAGGAGAAAAACTTCTGGATAAGGGAAGAGCTGGGTGTAGGTGTGTCTGTGTGTCAGCCCAACCCAAATTCTGGGGGGGTTCCATCACCAAGGCAAGAAAAGAGGTTCTCTGTGTCATTTACACCTCGAGTTAAGAAAATAAAGGCAGTTTAGCATTGACAAATACTTACAGGCCTTGGCACTTCTTGGACAAATAAATGTTAATTAAAATGGCTCCAAAAGGTGACCCCTGCACAAACTAGAAAGGTTCATGCAATTGTTACTTCAGGTCTGAAATTAGACAAATACATTTGTCATGGAAGACTGAAAAATGAAAACATTTAGTTCATGTTAGTGGTTCATTTTTAACCTCTTTCAAAGATCCCTGAGTCAGGGGTGTCCTNTTTCAAAGATCCCTGAGTCAGGGGTGTCCTTGTCCTGGCAGGGACTGCACAGTGCCTTTATTTGCTATTATTTCAATGCAAATGATCTTTAATATTTATATTCATTTAATATAATATTTATATTATTTAATACATAAATATTACCTTTAGTATTTGTTGTTTCAGGTGTATTTTTCTATTTCCAGAGCCTTTCCATTATATAACAGCACCTCCTGGAATGAACCAGAAGCCACCAGCAAATACAGAGTTGACACCAAAGCCCAGTTATTTCCAGTTCCAAACTGTGCCCTCCTCCCTCCCCAGCACATCCCTCACAGCAGCTCTGCCCCAGAGGAACTGTTCATTCAAAGCATGGATCAGACCTTGGGAGAAAGTTTTCTGCTGGAAAATAAATATTTTAGAATAACTTCCCTTATATTCTGAGTGGTGGAGCCAAGGGACTTTTTGTTTCCTGTGTAAATTTGTGTGTAACTGAATATAGGACCCAAACCTAGACAGAAAATGTGATAAATAAAGACCTTAAGAGAATGAACAAATGGTCAAGGAAAGTGCTTTAATTTAATTCCAGAGTGCCAGCTCTGGAAACAATTGCAGTGGGATGGATGCCTGGCCCCTCTGTCAGGAGGACTTTACTGTTCATTTCTCAGCCTGAGAACAATTCTCCACTTAATGCCAGCCCCTGGGGCATTAAATGTGGTGCCATCACTTCCACACCCAACATCTCTGCAGACAAGACCTGCAGGATCCTTGGATGTTTGCTCAGAGGCAGCTGGAAATGTGGGATAAACCCCTCCCAGAACCAACAACCAACAACTGCAATCATTTAATCACCTGAAATTATTAGGACCTTAATGCACAATATTATTCTCATTTATTTTCACTTTCCCCCTTTTCCTTCAAATAATCAGCTATTTCTGCCCAAACATTTGAGTCCAACACCAAAAAAAAAAAAAACCAAAACCTGGTAGATCTTCCTCAGAGCCAGCCTGGAAAATCAAGAGTTCAATATTAAATGTACAGCACTGAGGAGCTCAAATTTAAACACAAATCATGTAGAATATCTGTGGCTCCATGAACCAAGTTCTTTGAGGATGAAACTTCTTTCTGACTCAGTTTCAGCAGCACTAAATGAAGTAACATTTGCTGTTAAACCAAACATTTGTAAAAAGGAATGAGTTTAATGCTTTGCATTAAGAAATTAAGTTGACCATTCCTTTTGCTTGCCCTCTGCCTTCCAAGCCCTCTTATTAAAATCCAGACTTCCACTAATAAACCAAATTTACTTCACTCTGCCTGTTGAGAAGGAAAAAAAAGCTTTGTGAAAGTCCCAGCTGTGGCTTTGAGATATTGCTGCTTCCCAGATCTCCCCCCTGTTCCTTGGTAACTTCCCTGCTATTAACAGGCAGATTTTAATACTGTTTTTAATGTCTCAGTGCTCCGAGGTTTTGTGAGCACTGTTCCAATATCCCACTTCTGTATTTTTTTCCCAGCACACATTTCTGATCTCAGAGCTCCTCCAGGTCACCATTGAGCACAGAAAGCTGAGCTCAGGGCTGAGATTGATTGTCAGAAGTAAAGAGCATCAGGAAGAGGTGAAGAGGCATCTTATGAGCCTCAGGGGGGCACTGGAAGGAGAGACAAAGCCATTTCTCACACTCCTGAGCCTGTTGCCTTGGTTTGCACAAGGCAGGTACTGCCCCAACAGCCCCAGGCAGCTCTTCCTCCACCCCTGAGCCTCAAAGGGAGCTCAGACACAGCTGGGGACGAACAGAAAAGGGACAAACTGGCACGTTCCTCACTTTTTCTGATTGTTTCTCAATGAAGAGCAGAGGAAACAAACCTTATTTGCTGTACAGCCCTCAGTGGCAAAGGTGGACAGACAGTCAACTCACCCCCTGCTCCAGCTCTTCACCAGCTGTCCCATAAAATTCTCCTGCTAAATCCCAACAGAAATTATGAAATTTGCTTCTCCTACCACATCACAAGTCTGTCCTGTCCCATCCAACTGCAGTGCCAACTTTAACACCCAAAACTAAGTCATGAAAAGGGAGGGACAGGGTCTTACTTAGGTCAGGACTTGTTTTTTTGGCTTACAGCAAGAATTATTGCCAAATTGTGACAGCCAAGGCCACAACAACCTGCAACACAAAGCAAAGAGGATTTTCAAAGACTGAGGATTTTCAGACAATTGTGATGGAAACCTGAATGAAAACTGTGGTCTGTGCATTGTCCAGCAGTTTGTTTGGATCAGTGCAAAACTCTGAGCACACACAACGTGAGGAAAAACGTCCTGTAAAACTGATTTTCCTCCTGCAGCTGAGGAGCTTGGTGGTGATTTTTTCAGCATTTGAAGACAGACACTGAGCTGTTGCTGTGCAGCTCAACCATTCTGTGATCTCTACTGTCAAAATCACTCACTGGTGACACTTGGAGGACCAACCATCTCCCAGGAAACTCCTCACAAACAGAGGGATCAGAAACACTCAAAGCTGTTAATTTGCCTTTTTATGTCAGTGCTTGGCTGCTTCTTTCCCTGCTATAAATGAGCCCTTTACCCCCACCCTCTGTGTGTTCAGGCAGCACTGCTTCGTTCAGCTGAACACCCAAAAACTCCTCGTGCTTCACTGGGATTTCTAACTCCACAATACATATGCAAATGAAATTAGTGCTGGCAAAAATAATTACAGTCGCTCATGGGAGGATTAATAACTCAAGTCTGCCCTGCTTGTGTCGAGGTTTAACTCTGTTGCAGGCAGCAAATGAAGAAGTTAATTCTGCATCCAGCATCGTGTGTGGAGTTAATGTGTGCTCACACGAAGGCAGAGTTAATTAGATAATTGTGGGGGGAAATGGAGATACACCCACGTGTCTGGTAAAGGTACAAAGAGAATCATGGAGCCACAGACTGGTTTGGATTGAAAGGGCCTTACAGACCAGCTATTTCCACCCCATTCTGTGCACAGGGAACCTTCCACCAGCCCGAGTTACTCAGAGCTCCTGCCAGGATATCACCAAACATTACATGCAGTTCACCAAATAATGAGCATTCGCTGGTGACAACGGTTTTTCTCTGGATGCACAAAGCCCCTGCCATTCATCATTTGACAGCAAATAGGATTGACTTATTAATACAAGGTGTAATGGTGTATAAACTGTGCCCTCAGGCTGCGAGATTTAATAAAGGAACAAGCACCTTATTTATAAAATGTTTATGAAAACAGAGCAAATTTAGAGGTGCTGTAAATGCCTCTCTCATGATCACTGTGCTCTGGCTGGGTGGGAGACACTGAAATGGCTGAAACATCAAAATCCCTGAAAGCTTTTTGTCCACTGCAGAAAACTGTGCAAAGCAACAACTTCTCCCCGAGCCCATCCCTCCCAATGGGACACTGGGGCACTGGAGATGAGAGAAAGGTGGTGCTATTTTCCCATTTTCCCGGGTCTAGAAAGGATGTATCCACAAGCTGAGCAGTGCCAGTCACCAGGGTACAGCCCCTGGCACCAAAGGGAAGGTGGACAGGATGGACACACCAGAAAAATGCAGGAATGCAGCAGCAATGTCAGCCAGAACCTGGGAATGACAGGACAATTCCCTGTGACTCCATGAGGATATTCCTCCTCTGGAGGAGCCCTGGTGGAGAATTCCTTCCATCACATCCTTCCTTCATCAGCACCGTGACATTGGGCAGGACCCCCATCCCACCCCACTGCTCCCTGCTAATCCCAGTCTGAGGGTGGGGGAAAAAGAAGGAAAATAAAGAATATTTCAGGGTTATAACCCCCTTCCCAGCCAAAATCTCTCCTAAATGGTAACGTCATTATCAGGCTTTGCAAGCCTTTATGAGCTGGATTAGCTGTGGGGACAGCAGCTGCCTTTCACTGAGGATTAGCATCAAAATCAATCAGCCCCCTTCTGGAGCCAGCAAACAACGGGGAGAGCTCCAAGGAAAACAAAGCCCAGGTGGAAAATACGACATTTTTATGGAGCCAAAGAACACAGCCCCAGCTTGGCTGGTACCTGTTGGAGCTGTGTGCTCACATTTGTTTGAAACAGCTTAGTGCTTATGGTGGAGCTGAAATGAGGCAAGGCTGATGTTATCTAATTAACTTGTAACTTGATTTTATGCCTTTGTACACTTTTAAGCACGTAAAGCTTTCCTGTGTCTCGTCAGAGATGACATTTACCACACCAAGCTGCTCCTCTGCTGCTGCTTTTTATGGGATTCCTCCTGCAGAAACACACTTGATCAGTGTTTAGGACAACTCATTAAAGAGGGATCTCAGGAACATCCTGAGTAAATGCACTCTGAGCATTTCAGAGCATTGATTTGGGCTTTTCTTTATGGCCAATGTCATGGTGGAAATAAAGGGGAAAAAAATCATCAATAACCCAGTAATAACTAAACTTATTAGTAAGTAAAGCAGCCAATTGGGTGCTGATTGACAAAAGAAATTTATACAGGCAGATTCCAATATCAAAGTACTACATCAAAAATACCATATTATTATATCAAACCATATATTTCTGTATTAAAAGCTGTCAGGGTCTCAATGGCTGGGATGTTCTCTGGCTGCACTGCTGCTATTTTATGGTAAAGCTACAGAAATCAGAGCATTTTACTCGGAATGAAGGGAAAACCCTTCAGTGAAGGTCACAGAATCAGAGCCAACATGACACTTGTCTGGAATTGTTTTAAACTTGCACTGACTGCTACAAGTCACCCAAGGTTTCTGCACTTGCAGCTGCCAAAAATTACATTGAAGGTCTGCTAAGATGTTTTATGTCACCTCCAGAGTGTCAGATCCCATTGGAACATTAGTCCACAGGAAAAGCAAGAGAAAATCCTTTCCCATAATATTCTAACTTCTCATTTTTCCCCCACAGGTGAATTTAAAATAATTGATAACTCCCAGGACTGTAGTTGTGTTATTCTAACACCAGTAGTGCCTTGGATCACCACACAAAAATCCATTTTAACATCAGTGCCCTACAGAAATCCTTCTGTGCTGCCACAGACACTGGTGTTAATTTACTCTGTGTGTGTGTGAGTCACACCAACACATTCATATATTTCCACAGGAAGCAACACTGCAGAATTTACTTAATTTATAAGCATTAAAATGGGCTTATTGCCTTCTTCTCCAGCTGCTTTAGTCCATGCTGAGATAACTGTGACTAATTCGTGCCCCACACTCAGATAATCAGCTGTTTCTGCTCAGAATAAGATCTATTGCCTTTAGACCAAGCAATATTTCATATTAATGCCCTTTCCTCCAACTTTGCCTAAAACTGATTAATGTGAATATTTCTCCTTTTACCTTTCTCATTTAAATACTTCTTGAGTAGCTCTTCCTTTTCATAATAACCAGTGTTAAGAACTTACCTCAGTTACCACTGTAAATGAAGTTATGGTTTTATTTGCAATTAAAACACTCTCAGGGTCAGACTTCCACCCTAAAAAACCAGTATAAATGGTGATATAACAACAAACAACAGCCTCAAGAGATTAAAAAAAAATAGAAATATTTCCCATTCAATTCTAAATTAAGTAATTCTTTATTAAACAGATACTAAACAAATACTAAATTAAGTAATTATTTATTAATTCTTTATTAAACCCTAACCCACCATTAAACAGGGGCATCTGCAGAGGTGTGGGTCAGTCTCCTCAATATTCTCCCTTAAATATTGCTAAAAATTCAGCTTGCAGGTATTTTCAGTGCAGAACTAGCACTGCACACTTGTTCTGTGCTCAGGCTTGGAGCACAAAAATAACTTGTGGAAGGGCCAAGGGCTTAAGCACATGGGTGGCACAGACACAGACTCATTAAACTTTAAAGGTGATTTGAATCAGACACTAAAAGTCCTGTCTGCAGTTAATTCCACTTGCTGAAATACAGCCACAGAAACGTGGGGCTAGACTTTGATTTGTGCTTTTTCGAGGCAGGCTGACTAATTACAGCAAGGAGAGTAAATCCAGGCTGATGCTAATTATCCATGAGCAAAACGAGTTTGTGTAGGAGCTTCTAAATGGTGCCTGGCCCTGAGCAGCAGCACAAAAAACACCCTCCCCACAGGGAAACCCAGGGCTGCAGTTGTCTCACTTCCCTTTTTTTTTCTCACTTTAGGTCCTTCCCAACCTTCCCAGAAACCTGCCAAGCCCCACTGGCCAGTGGGAGAACACCAAAGGCAAAGGGATAATCAATAACTTGGCAATTGCTCCCTTCATAGCAGATTCCTCCTGACAGAGCAGAAGGAGACACTTTTCACAGCTAATTGAGCTGTAGGTGGTTCATTTACTTTGCCTTTATCAGTAATATAAAACTGCTTCAGTTTTTGCCAATATTCATTAATGAGAATAACACCAGAGCTCATTTTTGTCTTAGATTTACAGATTGATTCCTGAAAACTAACCCACCATCTATTTGATCTGACAGCACTGCTCAGCAGCTTTCCCTTTTTTTCCCTTCCACAACATTAAAATGTTTTCCTCACTTTATTTTTAAAGCTGGAACTTAAGGGGATCATTTTCAGAACATTTTAAAATCATTTCATTGTCCCTTCACAGTCCCCAGGAAGGGTTACACTGGATTACAAATACACTTCCACAATTTTCTGCATTTAGAAGAACAAACTGAAAAGTAGTTTAGCAGCTGGGTTTTCTGATGGTTAACATGAGAATGCAGCAAACATCTGCATTTGTCTCCTCTGGGCAGCTGGAAGGGGCTTCCCCAGCTCTGCATAAAACAATAAAAATGCCCATTACTGATCTTTGATATCACTGATCCTGGTTCTAGGGAAACTGCTCTGAATAAAGTCCCAGAATTATTGAGATTGGAAAAGGCCTCCAAGATCAACCTGTGCCCCATCCCCACCTTGTCCCCCAGCCCAGAGTGTCACCTCCAGTCCCTCCTTGGACACCCCCAGGGGTGGGGACTCCACCAATTTGAGCAGCACAGGCTCCAAATGAGCCTAATCCTGAATGTATTTATTGCACTGCACAAACAGACTTCTCAGAGGTGTTAAATGTGGAGCAATATCGAGGGCACTCCCTGTCACTCACTGCTGTGTCACTACAGTTCTCATCTCGTTAATGACACCCTTTCTCAAAGCCTTCAAACAATGGATTTAATGCAGGTGTTAAATGAAAGTGTAGCATGGCTGTAACTGGGGACTGGCACCCAGAGAAGCAGCAGCAGCAGCAGAGGTTTATAGTGTTTTTTAGTACCTTATTAAAACAGTCAGCACAGATACCAACATTGTCAGGGACATCTTGTCACATAAATAATTGGACCATTACTTCCAAACATTGTACACTATATAAAATGTTAATAAACCTTCTGAAATAGCTCTACATTATAGAAACATATTTTATATCCCATAAAATATCTGGAAGGTCGGGGGAAGCAGCTGGGGACAGGAGGAGAGACGTTTCCTCCATCACTGCTGCTCAAACCAGGAGAGAACATCAGCTGGGAGCAACTTCAGCACCAGAAAGCAAACGAAAGGCAGCCCAAAATTTTCAGTTATTATTGAATCAGCTCGTGATTTCTCAGCAGATAACATGGATCAGACAGGAGATATGAGCCCTGGGCAGGTCCAAAATATTGCTGTGGTTTTCACAAGTAGCCAAAGAGCAAAACAATTCCGAGTTTGGGATATTTCTTGTTTGACTCAGCATATGAGAGTCATTGTCCCTATCTGACTGTCCTGAAAAGGTAAATAAATCAGGCCTAAACCCCCACAGTGAGAGTGTTTCCTCCCTGTGATGCTGGAATTTACAGAACCCTTTCAAGGTTTTGAATGTCACTGTGGTTTGATTTAAGAGGCTCCACAACCTGCTGGAACCAATGAAAAACTCTCTATAAACTCAGCAGCTTGGGAATAACCCCTTCTCAGCTGGTCCCAGAGCAGCTTCTCAATTCCAACACCACAGGAAACAAAATCCAGGGAATATCTGACTCCCCAGAGACCTCATGGGATCAAAGAATATTTATTTGATGTTGGGCAACTGATCAAAAAACCCCACCTTGTTCTAACCAAGGGGGGACTGTGGGTTCATTTATTACCAGGGGCACTTTGTGAGGATCATCATTGATATTCCATGAGCTTGGTACCTGCACAGGGACAGGGCAGAGAAATAAAACCACTATAGAAATCATTATTACTGGAATTCACTGATCTCCTTTAATGAGGGAAGGTGGGAACAGCAAATTATAGAATTTATAGGATGTATTATAGACTATATGGAATATATTTTACATATATTAGAATGTGTATAGAATATACAGAAGCATAGAATGGGGTAGGGTTACCCCCCCTTTGGACAAGGAGGATCCACTGCAGTGTGAAATCATCCTATGAAGAAATTTTTTAAAGGCATAAAATCCATGGGTTTGGGTTTTTTCCCCTTGAAAAACTGAAGATCAAAACAGCAACTCCAAGCCAAGAAAAAGAGCAGATTTCTCCACAGAACTTGTCCTGCTCTGGACCTGTAACAAGAATAAATATGTACATTAATTAATGAATATATTAAAACAACAGGAACCAGGAGCCAGGGATCTCTGAACTGCTTTGTGGGGAACACACTCAGCTCCTGCAATATTTAAGCACAACCATCTCCTGGTCAGGGACTGACACAAAGCTCAGGCTTTGGGAGGAAAAGAGCTCCAGGACCAAGCCCAAGGAAAGATTTTTAATTACTTTTGAGCACATTTATTGGCCAACAAACATTAGATGGAGACAATTGGTGTCAGTGGATCTAAACAGGAAATATTTGGGGTGTCCTGGGCAGGGCCAGGGGTTGGATTTCAATGGTCCTTATGGGTTTCTCCAACTTAGAATATTCTGTGGTATTTATAAGTCCTGCATGGCCTGTCTGGGTGCAGAATTTAGGCTTTAAAGACCTATTTCCAGCAGCCAGGGAGCCCCAAGCAAAGCTGGAGGTATTATTTTTGTTCTGAAGAGGCAGCAAACTCCAGCTCCCACTTTCAGAAGAAGTTTTGTACCTTGGTTGAAAATAAAAAAAATACTGAAAAATGCTTTTTCTATCACCTTTTATGGTATTTAAAAACTCTCCATCAGCTCAATGAATGTGCTGTACATGGATCTGGAAGCACACCCAGGAGACAGGAATGGATATAATTCCTGGTGTTATTATGTACTCACTGACTCATTAGTGGAAGTTGCTAGAGAAGGTAATAAAAGCCACACAGAAAATAACTGCACTGTAGTGAAAATGTGGAGCAATTAAATGAAAATGAAAGCTCTTTCATATGTGCTACATTTGCCTTTTCCTACCAGGCAGCTCAAAAAAAAATAATAGAAAACTAAAGAAAATATTTAAAGTTTATTTTACATATTTAAAGGGGGTTTTTTTACATGTTTAAAGTGCTGAGAAAAATGAAGTCTTGAATACAAGGGTTTATTTGTGAAACAGGAGAAACTCAATGCATTTTTGATAGGAATTTTAGAAGTGTTGAAATTGGGTATTTAAACACTAAGAAAAGCAACACCCCATGCCAAGTTTACCTACTTAATGAGGTTCAAAAAAATAAATTGAACTAGAATTTTTAAATGCATTAAACCCTTGGTAACTTAATAACATGTGAATTAAAGAGTTCTGCCTTAAGAGCAAACAAACATGGAAAACTTCACCTGAAATGGACAACATTTAAAAGCTCCTTGAATGTCCATCACATCCCCAGTTCAGACTGGAAGAGCTTCTCCCACAGCAGAGTCTCATTGTAATCATTAAAATTAATGTAGAACTATCAAACAGAAAACATTAGGAAGGAGGAATCTGTAACAGTCTTCTCAAGAATTGTATTAACTAATTAATCTTGACAACCAACAATTTAAATCTTAATGATTTCAATTTAACTCCCCAATGGCTTCCTGCCAGTCTTTATTTCTTAGGAGTTAGATGCTTTTTTGGACAAATGCTGCCTGACATTACCTTTCCTCAATGCCATTGTGAAATGCACACCTGCCTGAGCTGGAAATGTCCATTTGTTGGCATTTCCCAGCTCCCACTTGAGTTGCCTTTAATGGTGGAGCTGAAGAGAAGCAGAGGAGGTGACACATCATTACCACAGAAATCACTTACAGGTAAGTCAGAGCTGGAAGATGCTTTATTTTGCCCCCCTGGTGGAGGCCCAGCTCCTGGATTTTATACACTTATTTGTTTTCCTAGACAAGCCTGAAAGCCATTTCCAAATGGCATCACATCCCACTTCTCTGAGGCTCCAAGGGGAACATCAAATCTCTTTGCTGTGACAAGGAGCAAACCCAAAGGCAAAGCTGGAGCTCCCCCTGCCCCTCCAGCCTTTCCCTCAGAACCCTCCTCACCCTGAGGAGAAACAAGGGCTCCTCTCAGAAATCAGGAACCTGTTCCCTTCACTGCCTGGGCTTTGGCTTCCCCATGGCAGGAGCTGGGACAAGGAGAACAAAGAACATTCTTAACTTGCTTTGGGCTTTGTTGGGTTTGGGGTTCCTTTTCAGAGGTCCTGCTCTGTCACCCAGGAGTCATTTCTCACAGTCACAGAATCATGGAATGGTTTGGGGTTGGGACCTCAAAGGTCACCCCATTCCACCCCCTGCCATGGGCAGGGACACCTTCCCCTGTCCCAGGAGCCCCAACTCCCTCAGCCTGTCTCAGTCACTGACAATTTTATGTCAGAGATTTCTGACAGTGAAGAATTGCAGATTTATTTAATGTCCTGCAGAAGATGAATAAGGAAGGGAACACTTTGCAAACACACTTCACTTGCTGACTTTGTTTATTCCAAACCCTTCCAGCTCTCAGGATGCTGCAGGGTCCCAGGGGTGAGGATTAGCAGCAGCACAGGACAAGGACAAAGGGTTTGGCCTGAATTCTGGTACAAACAAAGCCATTAGAGGCTTCAGAGTGGGGGAATACAAACAAGCAGCTCTGTGTCTAAATATTGGCTTGGAAAGCAAATGCTTCCTCACATTCAGATTATCTGGGCACTGGCAAAGGGCACATTCCTGGAAGTATCAGCTGAAGGAAACACAGAGTCAGACACTCAAAGTGGGTTAAAATGTACAACATGCACTGGCAGAGCTGGACAGACATTGTGTGAGATATGAAGGCATCAAACCCTGGGCTGTCCCTCTGCAGCCCTGAGTTTGTACCACATCCAGGAACTGCCCAATCCTACAAGTGTCCAGGACTAAATAACACAAAGGGGCTGGGATAGACAGGAGTGGCAGCTTTTCACACCCCACAGTCCCTAATCCCACCCCATGGATAACTCAGCAAACTCTGGTAATGACACTGATCCAACACACAGCAATAATGCACAGGGGGATTAAAACTTATTCCTGTCAATGCAGAAATACTCTGTTCTCTAATTAATCTGTAATATTCACTAAAGGTTGCTCATTGCAAAGTTATTGTCAGGGGAACGAGACTTTCCCAAATAAAATGATGTCCCTGGAAGACACATGTGCTGCTAAACTGAGAATATTCCCAGTTTTTACAGAGCTGCCACTCAATTCAGGGCACAAATACCCCAAACCTAAAGCAAGACACAGCCAGTCCACCCCTCTTTTGTGCTCAGACAGCTGAGGTACTTTGTGCTATGACTAAGCTCCATCACAGAGACAAGCAAGGGCTCCACACAGAGCCCCCAGCTCAGCCCATATTTCACAGAACTCCCCTTAAAATCAATAAACATTTTACAAGAGTTATGAGGAAAGTGGCACCCAGGAAAGGGCTGTTAGCAGTGAAAGAAAACCCTTCCCCAGGACTGTATCATTTTAACCTGATCCAAAAATTCCATTGGGATTCCTACAGCAGCATCTCTCATTTGACACCTACAATGAACATGTGGAGTGTTTATCAATTAAAGAAAAATGTATAATTTGATGTTCATCGTGTTTGTGCCTCCTGTGCCCCCCAGGGACCTTGTTCTGTGCCACCAGCAGTTGTACACAATGGAAACCATGGAAATTCTCAAGCTGGGTCTCAGCGAGACACTAAGAACCACAAAATCTACATCTGTCCCTCCATCAGCTCCAGGCCTTTCCCCTTTGCCCTGTCACCACATGCCCCTGTGATAGAACCACACCAGATCTACAATATATATAAATAGATACAATAAATAATAAATAATAAAT